>QNTS01004998.1:67816-78227 GCA_003317085.1 Hucho hucho
AGTAGCTCCAGTCTGATGTGAAGGTCAGTAGCTCCAGTCTGATGTGAAGGTCAGTAGCTCCAGTCTGATGTAAAGGTCAGTAGCTCCAGTCTGATGTGAAGGTCAGTAGCTCCAGTCTGATGTGAAGGTCAGTAGCTCCAGTCTGATGTGAAGGTCAGTAGCTCCAGTCTGATGTGAAGGTCAGTAGCTCCAGTCTGATGTGACGGTCAGTAGCTCCAGTCTGATGTGAAGGTCAGTAGCTCCAGTCTGATGTGAAGGTCAGTAGCTCCAGTCTGATGTGAAGGTCAGTAGCTCCAGTCTGATGTGAAGGTCAGTAGCTCCAGTCCGATGTGAAGGTCAGTAGCTCCAGTCTGATGTGAAGGTCAGTAGCTCCAGTGCTAGTGTACCTGCTGCAGGCTGTCTCTGCTCCTCAGTAATTTAACCACCCAACAACATGGCAGCCCAGCTGAATCCCTTAGTAACATAACCACCCACACTGTAACATGGCCATAGATGGCACCAGGGCCCATACTGTAGGTCTCTGGTCAAAAGTAGTGCACTATGTGGGAAGTAGGGTTTCATTTGGGACACAAACTAAGTAATATTCAGCTGACCGCTTGAGCATCATGGTCATGGCCGTTCTAAAGGGCATCATGATCTGTTTTGCTGTGCTCAGCTCTGAAAGGTTACAGCAGCCTGAGGGCGGGAGGCTACCGAGCTGGCCTGGTATGTGTGTCACGATGTGTGTGTGAATGTTGTGTTTGTGTTCTGTGGTAGGCGGTGAACTTTGACAAGTTACCATGACATGTTGCAGAAGGCAAGCAAAAACAACAAACTGTGTGTTTGTATGGTGCCATGATACCTTTAGAATGTTGCCAGGGTCCTAGGTTCTAGGTTCTCTATAAAATACTGTCAGGGTCCTATATTCTCTTGAATGTTAGCAAGGTACAAGGTTATTGCTGTCATGTTTCTAGGTTCTCCATACAATGTTACCAGGGTCATAGATTCTCTAGAATGTTACCAGGGATCTAGGTTCTTTAGGATGCTCCCAGGGTTCTAGGTTCTCTAGAATGCTACCAGGCTGCTAAGTTCTCTAGCATGCTGTCAGGGTCCTAGGTTTTTTACACTAGGGTTCTACAGTATGTTCTCTCTAAAATGTTGCCATTGTTCTAGGTTCTGTAGAATGTTACCAAGGTCCTAGGTTCTGTTGAATGTTGCCAGGGTCCTAGGTTCTCTCTAAAAAAAACTGTCAGTGTCCTAGGTTCTGTAGAACGTTTCCAGGGTTCTACAGTATTGTGCTTAGTGGGACTATCATTTGTTTTCAACAGGACAATGACCCAATACACCTCCAGGCTGTGTAAGGGCTATTTGACCAAGAAGGAGAGTGATGGAGTGCTGCATCAGATGACCTGGCCTCCACAATCACCCAACCTCAACCCAATTGAGATGGTTTGGGATGAGTTGGACTGCACAGTGAAGAAAAAGCAGCCAACAAGTGCTCAGCATATGTGCAAACTCCTTCCAGGTTAAGCTGGTTGAGAGAATGCCAAGAGTGTGCAAAGCTGTCATCAAAGGGTGGCTACTTTGAAGAATCTCAAATATAAAATATATTTTGATTTGTTTAACACTTTTTTGGTTACTACATGATTCCATATGTGTTATTTCATAGTGGTGATGTCTTCACTACTATTCTACAATGTAGAAAATAGTAAAAATAAAGAAAAACCCTTGAGTGAGTAGGTGTGTCCAAACTTTTGACTGGTACTGTATATTATACAATTCAACGATTTATGTTACATTTCCATAAAAGTGTGGTTCATTTGTGTACATTTTACTGTTTCAAAAATATATTGTTCAAAACAAGCTGTTCAGTTAACTACTGCTCTCCCATCAGCAGCTACGGGCGTTTGGCCTGCAGCCCAGGGCTTGGATTGAATTGCCAGCTATTACATTGCTTGCAATTGGGGGGCTGCAACACTAACCTGGTTTCCATCCAATCTTTTCATGCGAGTAAAGTACTTATCAGATAAAAAATGTCACGACAGGCCTGATGGAAACAGAAAATTTGTCCGTAAACTTAACAAATGTTGACAAAACAAAATATGCTAGACAAGGTGGGATCTTTTTGTGTCGGTAAAATTAATTATGTGAGAAATGTTGGTGGAAACACTTTTATGCACAAATAATAACCATCATATTGAAGTAAACGTGGAGTCATGCCATGATATGTTGTGTGGTCCTCCCACTATGACTCAGGAAAACACGGTTTATTAGGCTACAGATTAAATAAGTTATGATGAACTTCACAGGGGGGTGAAAGTGCCTGGTGATGAGCTTGGTGCTCCTTTCCAATAAATATCGAGGGTCTTATCCTGATGACATGATCTTCGATGTTTGGCTGCCGTTTGACAAATAAAATAATTGTGCTCTTTTGTCCATAATAATTTCAGCACGTAGGCTAGCTCTAGAATGATCAGGGTTCTAGGTTCTCACTAGAATGTTACCAGGGTCCTAGTTTCTCTAGAATGTTACCAGGGTCCTAGTTTCTCTAGAATGTTACCAGGGTCCTAGTTTCTCTAGAATGTTACCAGGGTCCTAGTTTCTCTAGAATATTACCAGGTTTTTAGGTTCTCTAGAATGCTGTCAGTGTTCTAGGTTCTCTAGAATGTTACCAGGGTCCTAGGTTCTCTAGAATATTACCAGGGTTCTAGGTTCTCTAGAATGTTGCCAGGGTTCTAGGTTCTCTAGAATGTTACCAGGGTTCTAGGTTCTCTAGAATGTTGCCAGGGTTCTAGGTTCTCTAAAATGTTGCCAGGGTCCTAGGTTCTCTAGAATGTTGCCAGGGTCCTAGGTTCACTAGAATGTTACCAAGGTTCTCAAGTTTGTTACCAGAGTTCTAGGTACTCTAGAATGTTTCCAGGGTCCTAGGTTCTCTAGAATGTTGCCAGGGTTCTAGGTTCTCACAGGATGTAGAAGGAATTTGAAAACACTGTATCTGCAGGAAATTGTAGGATAGAGTAACAAATATCTCAGTCCCTACTCAGTGTCTTGTTGCCAAGAGCAGACATTTACTACTCTGGTAAGTCTGGCCCTCATAAATACTTCATCCCCTTCTCCCCTCTCCTGTCCTCTCCTCTCCTTCAACCTGTCATCACTTTATCCATCCCTCTATCCACCTCCCCATCCCTCTCTCCATCCCTCTCTCCACCCATCCATCTCTCTCTTCATCCTCCTCTCCACCCTTCCATCCCTCTCTCCATCCCTCTCTGCATCCCTCTCTCCATGCCTCTCTCCACCACTCCACAGAGGAGAGAAGTGATGTGTAACACTGTGGCAAACAGCAGTTATGAAATTATACAACCTGGACGTGAAGGACATACAACCTGCCACAGCAGAGTGTGTGTGTGTGTGTGTGTGCGTGTGTTTGTTTGTGTTTGTGTGTGTGTGTCTCAGCAGAGCCGTATATAGAGGGCTTCATAAACCACAGGATCAGTTTTAGTGCTGCCTTCTCAAAAATAATAAAACATCACTTCACATTAGCCAACTCCATACTCCAGTCGAAAAGGACACTGAGAGAGGTGGTGCATTTGTGTGTGTATGTGCATGCGTGTGTATGTGCATGTGTTCATGCATGAATGCGTCAGAGTGCTTCTGTTGTGTGGTTTTGGTGGATCTGAATACTGAATTGATTTGCTTCAATTGTTTATATCCCAGCTCTCAATTGGCAACCAAACTTTTTTTAAACAACTTCCTGTCCTCCAAGCTGAATCTCCCCTCCTCTTTGATTTGCTCCTCTTGCACCTTGGTCGTAGATCTTGGTCTTGGTTGTAGATCTTGGTCTTGGTTGTAGATCTTGATCTTGGTCTTGGTTGTAGATCTTGGTCTTGGTTGTACAGTAGATCTTGGTCTTGGTTGTAGATCTCGGTCTTGGTTGTAAATCCTGGTCTTGGTTGTAGATCTTGGTCATGGTCGTACAGTAGATATTGGTCTTGGTTGTATATTTTGGTCTTGGTTGTACATCTTGGTCTTGGTCGTACAGTAGATCTTGGTCTTGGTCATACAGTAGATCTTTGTCTTGGTTGTAGAGTAGATCTTGGTTTTGGTTGTAGATCTCGGTCTTGGTTGTAGATCTTGGTCTTGGTCGTAAATCTTGGTCTTGTCGTAGATCATGGTCTTGGTCCTACAGTAGATCTTGGTCGTGGTAGTAGATCTTGATCTTGGTCATACAGTAGATCATGGTCTTGGTCGTACAGTAGATCTTTGTCTTGGTCATAGATCTTGGTCTTGGTCATACAGTAGATTTTGGTCTTGGTCGTAGACCTTGGTCTTGGCCGTACAGTAGATCTTTGTATTGGTCGTAGATCTTGGTCTTGGTCGTACAGTAGGTCTTGGTCATAGATCTTGGTCTTGGTTGTAGATCTTGGTCTTGGTCATACAGTCGATCTTGGTCTTGGTTTTAGATCTTGGTCTTGGTTGTAGATCTGGTTCTTGGTCGTACAGTAGATCTTGGTCTTGGTTGTACAGTAGATCTTGGTCTTGGTTGTACACTAGATCTTGGTCTTGGTTGTAGATCTTGGTCTTGGTTGTATATCTTGGTGTTGATTGTAGATCTTGGTCTTGGTCGTACAGTAGATCTTGGTCTTGGTAGTATATCTCGGTCTTGGTTGTAGATCTTGGTGTTGGTTGTAGATCTTAGTCTTGGTTGTAGATCTTGGTATTGGTCGTACAGTAGATCTTGGTTGTTGATCTTGGTCTTGGTTGTAGATCTTGGTCTTGGTCGTATAGTAGATCTTGGTCTTGGTTGTACAGTAGATCTTGGTCTTGGTTGTACACTAGATCTTGGTCTTGGTTGTAGATCTTAGTCTTGATTGTATATCTTGGTGTTGGTTGTAGATCTTGGTCTTGATCGTACAGTAGATCTTGGTCTTGGTAGTAGATCTGGGTCTTGGTCGTACAGTAGATCTTGGTCTTGGTTGTACAGTAGATCTTGGTCTTGGTTGTACACTAGATCTTGGTCTTGGTTGTAGATCTTGGTCTTGGTTGTATATCTTGGTGTTGGTTGTAGATCTTGGTCTTGGTCGTACAGTAGATCTTGGTCTTGGTAGTATATCTCGGTCTTGGTTGTAGATCTTGGTCTTGGTTGTAGATCTTGGTATTGGTCGTACAGTAGATCTTGGTCTTGGTTGTACAGTAGATCTTGGTCTTGGTTGTACACTAGATCTTGGTCTTGGTTGTAGATCTTGTTCTTGGTTGTAGATCTTGTTCTTGGTCGTAGATCTTGGTCTTGTTCCTACAGTAGATCTTGGTCTTGGTTGTAGATCTTGGTCTTGGTTGTAGTTCTTATTCTTGGTTATAGATCTTGGTCTTGGTCATACAGTGGATCTTGGTCTTGATCATACAGTAGATCTTTGTCTTGCATGTACAGTAGATCTTGGATTTGGTTGTAGATCTCGGTCTTGGTTGTAGATCTTGGTCTTGATTGTAGATATTGGTCTTGTCGTAGATCTTGCTCTTGGTCGCACAGTAGATCCTGGTCTTGGTTGTAGATATTGGTCTTGGTTGTAGATCTTGTTCTTGGTCGTAGATCTTTGTCTTGTTCCTACAGTAGATCTTGGTCTTGGTTGTAGATCTTGGTCTTGGTTGTAGATCTTGTTCTTGGTTGTAGATCTTGGTCTTGGTCATACAGTGGATCTTGGTCTTGATCATACAGTAGATCTTGGTCTTAGTTGAACAATAGATCTTGGTCTTGGTTGTAGATCTTGGTCTTGGTTGTAGATCTTGGTCTCGGTCGTACAGTAGATCTTGGTCTTGGTCGTAGATCTTAGTCTTGGTTGTAGATCTTGGTCTTGGTTGTAGATCTTGGTGTTGGTTGTACAGTAGATCTTGGTCTTGGTTGTAGATCTTTGTCTTGGTCGTAGATCTTGGTCTTGGTCATAGATCTTGGTCTTGGTCGTACAGTAGATCTTGGTCTTGGTTGTATATCTTGGTATTGGTTGTAGATCTTGGTCTTGGTCGTACAGTAGATCTTGGTCTTGGTCGTAGATCTTGGTCTTGGTCGTACAGTAGATCTTGGTCTTGGTTGTAGATCTTGGTATTGGTTGTAGATCTTGGTCTTGGTCGTACAGTACATCTTGGTCTTGGTTTTAGATCTTGGTCTTGGTCTTGGTCGTAGATCTTGGTCTTGGTCGTAGATCTTGGTCTTGGTTGTAGATCTTGGTCTTGGTTGTAGAGCGAGGAAGAAGCAGTGTTCCACAGATATTTAAAATTAAAAGTTGCACATTTTGTGAGATCGCGTTGTTCTCATCGTGCAGTCCCGTCACCCCCTTACTGTGACTTAAGGTACTGTCACTATGGATCCCAATTATGCTTCAAATCCCAGGTCAGAGATACTGTATATTCTATATTGCATACAGATTTTCCAGTGAAGAAGAAACATGGAACACAGGTATTGTGATAGATTCAAAAGGAGAGTGTTTTGTGTTCTCTGTTAAATGTCTGCTCAGCTAACATGCTCACACGTTCTATATATGTAATAAATACATACTATGACTCTCCCATTCTATGGAATGTCCACCACCCTCATATGTCTGCTAAAATGTGTTATCATGTTTTTCGATGATAGACCAACCAGACAAGATAGACTTTGATTCTATACAAGTAAAAACCAACAAATCCCAACTTATTACATAGAATGTGCACGGGCCCCATTTAAATAAATTGCCAGCACATTTGGTTTTCTTGCAAGAGTTGCATTTAATAAAAGGAGAAACTGAACAATTAAAGAGGAGCTGGGTTGGAGAGGCCTTTGCTTCCACCTACTGTAGTAACAGCAGAGGTGTAGGCATCCTGACCTAAATCATACACTCGATAAGATTGACAGAAGTACCACTAAAAAAAGAAAAATCAAGGAGCCTCCAAAGAAAACAAATTATTCCTATCTATAAAAAAAAATTACAGGACACCTGGATATTACTATTCCCAAATACAAAATACTTATTTTTTTCCCTCAATGACATAGTGATATCGGATCATTCTCCAGTATCATGCATAATTACACCAACAAAAAGTACGCTTAGCGACAGAATATGGAATGTATGAAATGTATGAAATATGTAAATGAAAAAATAAAAACCTTTACTTTTACAAATGTAGACATAGAGGACAGAGAAAAGCTGACCCTTTAAGGCGTTACATTAGGAGAATGATAATCTCATACTCTGCAAAAGTAAATCACTATCTTAGAAAAAGACCATAAAACAACTTTACAGAGTAAAGAAGAAAATTCAATGTCTGATCTTCAGCAGGAATATGATCTTTAATATGATCTTTAGAAGAGAGCCAACAACTACAGGTTAAACTCAAGTAAAGCATACTACTTAATGGCAAATAAACCTGGTAAACATCTCGCAGCCCTCCATAAAACGAGTACACGCCAAACCAATTATAATTTGAAAAGATAAAGATAACAAATACGTTAATTAGAAACAGCAACCCGATTAATTAGGATTTTAAAAGCTTATATGAAAATGTATATAAAAGATAATTAAATATGAACATTAGTAGAAATCAGAATAAAACAACAGTTGGACTGATCCTCTTAGACTCAACAATTCTGAATCAATTATCAGCTGACCAAAAATAATCACTAGAAACAGAAATTACCCAAGAAGAAGAATCACTAGAAACAGAGATCAACCAAGAAGAAGAATCACTAGAAACAGAGATCAACCAAGAAATAGAATCACTAGAAACAGAGATCAACCAAGAAGAAGAATTACTAGTAACAGAGATCAACCAAGAAGAAGAATCACTAGAAACAGAGATCAACCAAGAAGAAGAATCACTAGAAACAGAGATCAACCAAGAAGAAGAATCACTAGAAACAGAGATCAAACAAGAAGAAGAATCACTAGAAACAGAGATCAAACAAGAAGAAGAATCACTAGAAACAGAGATCAACCAAGAAGAAGAATCACTAGAAACAGAGATCACCCAAGAAGAAGAATTACTAGAAACAAAGATCAACCAAGAAGAAGAATTACTAGAAACAGAGATCAACCAAGAAGAAGAATCACTAGAAACAGAGATCAACCAAGAAATAGAATCACTAGAAACAGAGATCAACCAAGAAGAAGAATTACTAGAAACAGAGATCAACCAAAAACAAATATTAGACATTTAAAACATTTGTGCGGAGAAAAGCACCAGGAATGCCATAGAATTCTATTGAACATTCTGGGACAAAGTAGCACCCCTATTTACACCAATGATAACACACATGTCACTCAATTCAGTACTGTACTTCATAGTTCCATGTATCAAACAGGTATTTCAATGATATTAAAACCAGGAAAATCTGGAGAGTACCTTGCTGAGTACAGACCCATAAATGTAATAAACTGTGGTACTAAAATAATAACAAGCAATAGATTGGTAAAAGTCTTACCAGACTTACCATACAATGGTTTATTAAAAATAGACGCTTACAAACAAATACAATAACATGTTTTAGTTTAATACCTTACGCTACAAAACAAGTTATAGATTTATCAATAATGGCTGTTGGTGATGGAAAAAAGCCTTTCGACCGTCTTGAATGGCATTTTCTATAAACAATGTGGAAGCTTTCAACTTTCCAGCTGAAATAATACATTTAATAAAATGTTTATATGAATATCAGAATGAAAAAATATACACAAATAATACATTATCTTATGAAATTGACTTAGAAAGGGGTAGAACACAGGGTTGTCCTCTCTCCCCCCTTCCTGTTTCCACTGAAAAATACTTTAAAATCTCAGGATACAAATGGAATGTTGAAAAATCAGAAATAAAGGCAATAGGAAAAACAAAAAACAATAACTCATGATCTACAGCAATCCTTTAAGTGGACCACACAAAATATGAAACACTTAGGATGCTTAATAACTTACTACAAACAACAAATATGTATAAAGATAACTTAATTCCATTATACTCAACAATATGAAAGCAGATCAAATTAAATGGAATAATCTTCCCATGAATCTTACAGGTAGAATTAACCTCTTCGGAATGGCATGACTGCCAAGGTTTGTATACCAATTACTCCACTGAAGACATTCTTTAACAAAAAATCTTTATAAAACGTGTATAATAGTGTGAGGGTGGTTTTAACGTTCCAGACTTATCAACTCGCCACTCAAGGCTTTTACTTGAGACATATTATTAAATGCACTAACGAGGAACAATGGATGTACATATTGAAGATGTTCATCCCCAGAATGTTTTCACATGTCTATTTTCAAAGGATAAAGCTAAGAACATTAGAAACTTCATAGTTGAGAAAACTATAACAATATAGAACACTATAACAATATAGAATACTATAACAATATAGAACACTATAACAATATAGAATTCTATAACAATATGGAACACTATAACAATATTGAACACTATAACAATATAGAATTCTATAACAATATGGAACACTATAACAATATAGAACACTATAACAATATAGAATACTATAACAATATGGAACACTATAACAATATGGAAAACTATAACAATATAGAACACTATAACAATATAGAACACTAAAACAAAATAGAATACTATAACAATATGGAATACTATAACAATATGGAACACTATAACAATATAGAACACTATAACAATATAGAATACTATAACAATATAGAACATTATAACAATATAGAACACTATAACAATATAGAACACTACAACAATATAGAACACTATAACAATATAGAACACTATAACAATATAGAACACTATAACAATATAGAACACTACAACAATATAGAACACTATAACAATATAGAACACTATAACAATATGGAAGAAAATGAGATGGATTCTACAAGAACCAATATCACTCCCTAAAAACAGAAACCTATTGAACAATCCTTGGATAGCTTTTCAGAATTCTCTGATAAATTGGTCCACAGGGAGAACTAAAGGTATAGAAACTGTAAATGAAGCGGTACGAAGAGAAAAGCAATTTTGGACTGACCAATGTAGATATTTTGAAATTCATGAAACTTAAAAGTTTCATATCACAAAATTTATATTTGAAATCTTTTTGGACTTCAGAGTAATCTTGAGGGAATCTGATTTGCGTCAGAAAATAATTATATGATAGGTAATTTATACAGGTGGTAGACTATTCCTCTCCTCAAACTAGGCTGTGGAGCTACTCTGGTCCTGTCTGACAGGTGGTAGACTATTCATCTCCTCAGACTAGGCTGTGGAGCTACTCTGGTCCTGTCTGACAGGTGGTAGACTATTCCTCTCCTCAAACTAGACAGTGGAGCTCCTCTGGTCCTGTCTGACAGGTGGTAGACTATTCATCTCCTCAGACTAGGCTGTGGAGCTACTCTGGTCCTGTCTGACAGGTGGTAGACTATTCATCTCCTCAAACTAG
>QNTS01005000.1:137377-147425 GCA_003317085.1 Hucho hucho
CTCTCTTCTCCCCTTCTCTCACTCTATCGGTCTCTCTTCTCTCCCTCTCTCCAACTCTGTCTCCCTCTCTGCCCCTCTCTCTCTCTCTCTCTCTCTCTCTCTCTCTCTCTCTCTCTCTCTCTCTCTCTCTCTCTCCCACTCCCACTCCCCCCTCTCTCTCCCTTCCTCCCTCTCTCCATTCTGTCCCTGTACTGCACTGCTAAATTAACAATACCCACTCTTGTTTTCATCAAGCTTTGGAATGTCTCTCTGTGTCTGACGGCCAATGTGGTTGTGCTTCTTTTCAGTTCACCACCTGCTCTTTCTGTCTCTTTTTTTTCTCTCTCTGGCCTGGTTCGTCTAGAGACGACGGAAGGCTTGTCGATTCCATCCTGTTCAAAGTGTCTTGACTCATCAGACGAAAGATCAATGGTCTAGCAGCTTGTTCACACGCACACACTCACACTCACACACACAGACAGACAGACAGACAGACACACATACACTCACAAGCTTGTTGGGGAGACTGGGGAGAATTGTTTTGAAAATGTCTCCTAATCACTCATAGCTTTTAAATGTCTCTAAATAAAACGTATGGATCCAAATATTGATTTTAACCTGAAAAGTCCGGCCGTTACACGTTCCTCCATGCAACACGTAAGAAAATTAACCAAAATAATTGACTTCACTTCAAAACATTCATGTTTATCAATTATCATATTATCATAGACGTACAGGGCATGCGGAAAGTATTCAGGCCACTTGATTTTTCTACATTTTGTTATGTTACAACCTTATTCTAAAATGGAATAAATAAATACAAATCTCAATCTGCATTATGGTAAGGCAAAAAAAGGTTTAAAAAATACATAATAATAATAAATAAATGTCACATTTACATAAGTATTCAGACCCTTTACTCAGTACTTTGTTGAAGCACCCTTGGCAGCGGTTACAGCCTCCAGTCTTCTTGGGTATGACGCTACAAGCTTGACACACCTGCATTTGGGGAGTTTCTCCCATTCTTCTCTGCAGATCCTCTCAAGCTCTGTCAGGTTGGATGGGCAGCGTCGGTGCACAGCTATTTTCAGGTCTCTCCAGAGATGTTCAATCGGGTTAAAGTCCGGGCTCTGGCTGGGCCACTCAAGGACATTCAGAGACTTGTCCCGAAGCCACTCCTGCATTGTATTGGCTGTGTGCTTAGGGTCGTTGTCCTGTTGGAAGGTGAACCTTCGCCTCAGGCTGAGGTCCTGAGAGCTCTCGAGACGGTTTTCTTCAAGGGTCTCTCTGTACTTTGCTCTGTTCATCTTTGCCTCAATTCTGACTAGTCTCCCAGTCCCTGCAGCTGAAAAACATCCCCACAGCATGATGCTGCCACCACCATGCTTCACCATAGGGATGGTGCCAGGTTTCCTCCAGACGTGACACTTGGCATTCAGGCCAAAGAGTTCAATCTTGGTTTCATCAGACCAGAGAATGTTGTTTATCATGGTCTGAGAGTCTTTAGGTGTAGTTTGGCAAACTCCAAGCGGGCTGTCATGTGTCTTTACTGAGGAGTGGCTTCCGTCTGGCCACTCTACCATAAAGGCCTGATTGGTGGAGTGCAGCAGAGATGGTTGTCTTTCTCCCATCTCCATAGATGAACTCTAGAGCTCTGTCAGGGTGACCCTGATTGATTAGTTTTTGCCCGGGCGGCAAGCTCTAGTAAGAGTCTTTCCGGTTCCAAACGTCTTCCATTTAAGAATGATGGAGGCCACTGTGTTCTTGGGGATCTTCAATGCTGCAGAAATGTTTTGGTACCCTTCCCCAGATCTGTGCCTCGACACAATCCTGTCTCGGAGCCCTATGGACAATTCCTCAAAGCTTGGTTTTTGCTCTGACATGCACTGTCAACTGTGGGACCTTATATAGACAGGTGTGTGTCTTTCTAAATCACGGTTTTTACTTATGGAAAAACAGAAATACCGTAACAAAATGTGGAAAAACTCAAGGGGTCTGAATACTTTACAATACTGTGTAGGAGCTCTACGGACAATTCCTTCAATCTCATGGTTTTTGCTCACATTACACACACATTACACACACACACACACATTACACACAGATTACACACACATACACACACATTACACACACATTACACACACACACACACACACTACACACACACTACACACACACAAGGCTCTGTTAATCAGGGAAATTGCATAGTGAAAATATTATATTTTTTAATGCTGGTTTACCTAATCTCATTATGCCCAATTTCAGGTCAAATTCTGTGGATAGAGAGATATGTAGGCTGCATTCAGAGAACTGATTACATTTACTTGCTGCTTTCCTAAAGTACATGAAAACCTACATTTGTCTGCTTAGTATGAACGTATCAAAACTACATTTGTTGTTGAGGAACATGTTAATCTGTAAAACAGTACCATTGTTATTAGCACTGTATATGGGTTACCTTGAATTTGACAATAACTTACAGGCAACTAGTGATAAGGGGCGGCAGGGTAGCCTAGTGGTTAGAGCGTTGGACTAGTAACCGTAAAGGTTGCAAGTTCAAATCCCTGAGCTGACAAGGTATAAGGTTTTTGGTCACCAGGTTTTTCATCCTCAGTCACTAGTTATCAAAAATATGAATCTCCCTTCACAAGCTTGATTTTATGCATGCACTAGCATGAAATGCAAATGAGAGGTATTTTTCTACGCTTGTATTTACTTTGCAACGTGTATTGTCATTGATTAGAACAAAAGATAATTGTATGAGCTGTGCATCTGTGTACCGACATGTTTGTACCCCTCTACTAGCTAGGCAGTCCAGTCCCAGAGAGGAAGTTCTGCCTTCTTGACTTCGATACAATGTGTCGTCATGCATTCCTGCATGGTAACTGTCATAGTTATCTTGCTAGCTAATTTAGTTAGCTCATCAACCAGTATTTTCTTTGCTATTTCTGGTCCAGGGACACCTACAGCACCCGATGTCACAGGAAGACAAAAAAGATCATCAAGGACAACAACCACCCGAGCCACTGCCTGTTCACCCCGCTACCATCCAGAAGGCGAGGTCAGTACAGGTGCATCAAAGCTGGGACTGAGAGACTGAAAAATAGCTTCTATCTCAAGGCCATCAGACTGTTAAACAGCCATCACTAACACAGAGAGGCTGCTGCCAACATACACAGACTTGAAATCATTGCCACATTAAATGGAAAACAAATCACTTTAATAATGTTTACATACCTGGCATTACTCATCTCATATGTATATACTGTATTCTATACCATCTATTACTAATTGTTTTGTTTAACTAGGCAAGTCAGTTAAGAACACATTTTTATTTTCAATGTCTTTCTGCCCCTGAACAATTAACGGCCTTGATCAGGGGCAGAAAGACAGTGTTTTACCTTGTCAGCTCGGGGATTTGATCTTGCAACCTTTCTAGTCCAACGCTCTAACCACTAGGCTACCCTGCCACCCATCTATTGCATCTTGCCTATGCCGCTCTGTCATTGATCATCCATATATTTATATGTACAGTGCATATTCTTATTCTATTCCATTACTTAGATTTGTGTGTATTAGGTAGTTGTTGTGGAATTGTTAGATGTTACATATTGCTGCACTGTCGGAACTAGAAGCACAAACATTTTACTACACTCGCAATAACATCTGCTAACCATTTGTATGTGACCAATACATTTTGATTTGATTCTGATTTATTTTAATTTTTGAATCTCATAGAGACCTCACTGTCACCACTGGTCATCTAGCTAGCCATTAGCTAACAGGGTTGCTTTGGTTTCCATTGTAATAGAGCTGGCCAGGCTGGCTAGCTAGGTAGCTATCGAGCTAACGCAAGCTGATTATAATGCAGCAGCCTATGCTGACTAGCGTCGCTAGCGTGCTAATATTAGCTAGCTAGCTACTGTTGATAAACCATAGTCGTGGGTCGGCAAATCAAGGAAATGAAACTCATGACAAAATCATGTTTTGATATTGTAGTGGCTATTGATGTTTTGGTTGTTTGTTTATTGCTTTGTGACATTGTGAATGTCATATTTTTGGCATTTAATCCGTTAATTTAATCAGTTTTTTTAAAATGTCCCAAATCCCTACAAGATACTAGTCATGGAAAACAATCCGGTCACGGATTTCTAGCCACTCCCTTTAAACAAATGACCATGAGTTTAGTAGCCTGTGGTCTGGTGTGGTGTCTTACTTCTCTCTTTCTCTCTGTTCATCTTTCTCTCTTTCTCTCTCTCCCGCTCTCTCCTCTCTGGCCATCTCTTCGTTTCTTTCCTCGTTGTCCTTCTCTTTCCCTCTCCTCTCGGTCCATCTCTCTTGCTCTCCTCTCTGGTCATCTCTCTGTTTCTCTCAAGTTGTCCATCTCTCTCCCTCTCTGTCCATCTCTCCCCCTCTCCTCTCGGTCCATCTCTCTCCCTCTCCTCTTTATCCATCTCTCTCCCTCTCCTCTCTGTCCATCTCTCCCCCTCTCCTCTCTGTCCATCTCTCCCACTCCTCTCTGTCCATCTCTCTCCCTCTCCTCTCTGTCCATCTCTCCCCCTCTCCTCTCTGGCCATCTCTCTCCCTCTCCTCTCTGTCCATCTCTCCCTCTCCTCTCTGTCATCTCTCTCCCTCTCCTCTCTGTCCATCTCTCCCCCTCTCCTCTCTGTCCATCTCTCTCCCTCTCCTCTCTGTCCATCTCTCTCTCTATCCTTTCTGTGTCTAATCCAGTTTCGGCATGAGACAAATTACTGAATAAAATAAAATAATATAAGATCTTGTCAAGTATTAGGATCCAGTCACGTATTAGGAACCACTCCCTTCATTATAATCCATTTAATTTTTCACATTGCAGAAGTATTTTTCTGCTGTAACAAACTGGCTCAAACTAAGATCCTACATCTGTAGGTAACGTGTTTACACATTACAGCATATTCATTAATATTTGGTGTTTTATATCACTTGCAGTTCTAGAGACTTTAACAAAAGCTTCCAAACTGGCCGTGACTACAGGGCAAAACCAGACCAAAAGGACATGACGAAATGCTCAACCATTTAGGGGTGAAGACTTGCTGCCACTCTAATCTGATGGGGCACTACCACCACATACCAGTTAAATTGGTACATATTCATCACAGACGGTTAATTGTTTTTAGTTATTTTGTTATATTTTGTTATTTAATATGTGTGCAGTGTAGGCTCCTCAGAGGAGGAAGGGGAGGTCCATCCTCCTCAGTGAAATGTAATAAAAATAAAAATTGTGAAACATTAAAAAAGTTCAATTTTTTAGATAAAACTATATTAAATGTATTCTTGTGTCAAAATAATTAATTAAAACACACTGTTTTGTAATGAAGGTCTACAGTAGCCTCAACAGCTAGCTTCTGTTCTCCTCTGTCTACATTGACTTCAATACAAAACCTAGGAGGCTCGTAGGCCTCACCCCCTTCCACAGACATACATGGTAATTATGACCACTTCCGGAGGACGTCCTCCAACCAATCAAAGCCTTTGCAGTATGAACTGACATGTTGTCCATCCAATCATAGAATTAGGATCAGAGAATGAACCTAGTGTGTTGTATTGGGATTGTGCCACAGAGCATTATGGGGGTTCTATGTGTTGAGAAACTTGGTGACATTATTGTTGGATAGAGATTATGAGTGAAGAGTGATAGTTGAGCATTTTATTCATTTCAAATTGTGTTTTTCAAATTACAGGAGACTGACGAGGTATATTATACATTGTTTTCCTGGTTTTAGATCTTTATTTTTGTGTCCAATTAGTGCAATTTATTTAAGTTTGCCCTGCTAACTTTAGTAGCTAGCTAGCTAGCAGCACAAGTGTGCAGTTTACTGGGACAGAATGGTAGAACGGCCAACGCTGCCGAAAATGTTGTGGACTTTTTTTGTTGAAGAACCCTTTTCATTTTTATGGGGTACTAGGAAAAGGTGTGAATTAAAAGAGAGGGTCGACCACTGCCTGAGATCAGTTTCATGAAGAAAGATGAAACGGTGAGGGCGTTCATTACCAACTGGTATCAAAGGTATGGCTGGTTAACAGGGAGCCTTTCATCAAGACGCCTGTATTGCTGGCCTTGGGCTGCTTTCCACTTTCCTCCGGGAATTTATTTAGCAAAGATGATAATCACTCCATGATATAAATGTTGCAACAGCCTAGCCTACACCTCAGCATTAGAAATCTGACCTGCTATATGCGATGAAAACGAGACTATTCTTCAGTCTGATCAACTGTAGGTTACTGATAAGAGCAGCTGCAGACAGCCTATGCGCCCTGTCCATTTGGTCAGGATAAACGAATTGGTAATGTTAATGTATTTATAGTCCATCTGTGTGTCAGGAGAAAATGTGAATGTGATCAAATGTAGTTTAAATTCCAAATTGGGCTGGCTAGGCTGCCTGTACGTTTCCAATCAAACCTACGATGGCGCAGCTGTAATGGAACGTATCTGCTGTTTGTATTTACAGCTAAGTCCCCTCCTGTTCCCTGATTAAGAGGTGATGACCACTCCACTCCACTACCTTTGTTAACTTTCTCCTGACATGAACTGAAGCCACGTCTCATGTGCCCGCTCATCCACTGGCACATGTTTTGTTTGTATTCCCAGTCAAATCCTGTCCTGCACTGGTCAAGCCTCTGAACACCTCAACTCATGCCTCATACACTCATTCAATCCCTGCTGTGATCCCTTCCCAACACTGTGTAAGTAGCCCTCTCATTCTCATTCCCCATAATATTGTACTATAAATGTCTTTATTAAATGCTTTAGGTTAAAATAATTAGTATTTGACGATATTTGAAACACACTTTGTCGTCTCCGTGCGTTCCCAAGCTTATACCGTGGATCTCCCATCCTCCTCAATTTTTCAAGTCACCAGCCTCCACTGGTGTAATGCTATTTCCTTGGGTGTCCCGATGTTCCAGTCTGTAGATTATGTTGTGTTGCCGTTAAAATTAGGGAATATTTTGCCGTATGTTAATAAGGTTTACATGATTTATATATTTTTATGACATTTCATGCTTTCAAAGTGCCTGCTGCCACAGTCATTTAACTGAAACGTTGTATAAATTGTTGGAACGAGTGCCATTAGTGGGCTTCCTAGTGATTGGCACTAGAGGGATGGATTGCATGTTATTCCACCACTGATATAGGAGCCTCTATATGTAAACTATGACCTAGACTCAATCAGTTCTGGCTTTAACCGGCAATAGAAGACTCCGACATAGCGGATGTTTTGGCATTGGAGCCTTCAAATTGGTGAGCAGCTGCTCTTGCGATCATTGTCACGAAGCCACACCCACCTCACTCGTTCAGAACGAGAAAGTGTAGGCTCTGTAAGGGATAAACGCTGACGTTCTGTACAGTACCTTGGATATAACTGAAGACACAGAGAGACGAGGAGGAACCTCTTCAGGATCGTGCCCTTCATCTCAATTTTCTCCTGAAATGACATACCCAACTCTAACTGCCTGTAGCATGGATATGCATATTCTTGATACTATTTGAAAGGAAACAATTTGAAGTTTGTGGAAATGTGAAATGAATGTAGGAGAATATAACACATTAGATCTGGTAAAAGATAAAACAAATAAGAAAACATGCGTTTTCATCTTTGAAATTAAAAAGAAAGGGCAGTATGACCTAGGATGCACCTAGGGTGTAATTTAGATGTTGTCCACAGGAGGGCATCAGTGTGTGTGCAAAGTTTCAGACTGATACATTGAAGAATGACAGCTCTACATAATATGTTGTATCAAGTCTCCCAGCTGTCCCTCACGAGTTTTCCCAAATGTACCCAAGTGGCCGAATTAGTCAATTGATACATTTCCAAGTACATAACTATAGAGAACATACAAAAATGCTATGGTAATATTTTTTTTTTAGTTAACACACTGCCAGGAATGTCATACATAATGAACCATTAGCTTCCCTACAAAAAAAGGTACTAACCTTCACACATCTAGATGGCCGGCCGGTGCTGGGTGTGGAGCCAGACACAGCAGTGGGGTCTACATTTGAATGAGTTGGGGATGGAGGACTTGAATGTAGTTTGTTTGAAGTTGGAACCCACATGTCATGTTCCTCTCAACGACTATTGAGGATAAACAAATCTGTTAAAACTCAAGTTTACTTTTACTTATTTTATTTAACGTTTATTTTAGCAGGGGGTGAGCACTGCATCAATGCATCAAATACACAACACATATCCATAAACATATATATTATATAGAGTATGGGGAACACAATCACTATAATGAAATACATGGATCAATAGGCAGTAAGACACACAGACTATATTAATATACTGTATGCCTCAGGTCTATATATATTATATATACACATATATAGAAATCGAAGACAAATATCTTAAATTAATATGCAACCATTTAAACAACTGGATTAGCACGAGAAGCAAACACGTATTTTTACTTACTGATCTAAAAAAGAATGTTGCCTTCTCCTTCCAATCTTTCACGCATGCAGGTCTCCTCGTGCCACTCTCCCGGTCAATTTCTGCAATAATCTCATCCAAATCTGTATACTTGAAGTTCCATTTAGCGTGTATACTCTTAGTAGCCATGTTGTACTTCTTAAATTTGGAGAACACTATGAAGAAGTAATCGAGCAATGAGTAATGTAATCTCCTGTTCATTCTGTGGATTTTCAATGGACAATGAATCGTGTTACGCGCAGTCTTAGGACAATGGCCTTTACTCATACAAAGAGCCTTCAAATACTCATGTAAAGCCCCAGCTCATTGGCTATCTAGCTAGCTATGTTTAAAAAAACGATAGGTGGTCATCGGACCAAGAGACTGAACACCGCCCGTCTCGTTGGTGCGTAATGAAATCTGTCCTTCGTGAGCTAAAAGAGGTGTTGTGTAGCCAATACGTAATGTGGAATAATGAAACAGAGTTTGGATGCCTTCTAGAGTGTCTGAGGACAGAAACCAAACTTGGCCGGGTGAAAAACAAGCATTAGCGTTTTAGATGTCATAGACTGTTTTGTTGCAAGTTGAAAGAGTCGGAATTAAATGCAAAAAGCTGTATACAACATCGTGTTAGGATATAAAAATTTAATTTAATTAAACAAAACTACGCAACATTTTATCACGGGGACCCTCAGGATGACAAATCAGAGCAAGATCACTGAATGTAAGTACATTATATACCGTCAGAGGTGAATGTATCAAACCAGCTGCCTTGATAAAAGTGTTTTGTTGTTGTGCACTATCCTCAAACAATAGCATGTTATTTTTCTGCTATAAAAGTAAATGTATATTGGACACTGCAGTTAGATAAATAATAATTTAAGCTTTCTGACCATATAAGACATGTCTATGTCCTGAAAAGTGGGATTTTGTTTACAATGCCGTTCTAGTCAAATATTGCAAATTGAGCAGCAACTGTCCCAATTTTGGGACACTGATCCAGTAGACCACAGCTGCCAAACAAAACAATACGAAAGCACAAATGGTAGAACTAACATGTTTCCTTGATATTACATTTTTTTATTAAAAATGATACTTTCTCATCTTTTGGTTGTTTGAGAAATGACCCATTCGTTAGGGTTAGTTCTATAGTTATGGACGAGACCCAGTCAATAGGGTTAGTTCTATAGTTATGGACGAGACCCAGTCGTTAGGGTTAGTTCTACAGTTATGGACGAGACCCAGTCGATAGGGTTAGATCTATAGTCGTGGACGAGACCCAGTCGTTAGGGTTAGTTCTACAGTTATGGACGAGACCCAGTCGTTAGGCTTAGTTCTATAGTTGTGGACGAGACCCAGTCGTTAGGGTTAGTTCTATAGTCATGGACGAGACCCAGTCGTTAGGGTTAGTGCTATAGTTATGGACGAGACCCAGTCGTTAGGGTTAGTTCTATAGTTATGGACGAGACCCAGTCGTTAAGGTTAGTTCTATAGTTATGGACAAGACCCAGACATTATGGTTAGGGTTAGTTCTATAGTTATGGACGAGACCCAGTCGTTAGGGTTAGTGCTATAGTTATGGACGAGACCCAGTCGTTAGGGTTAGTGCTATA
>QNTS01005000.1:171380-182119 GCA_003317085.1 Hucho hucho
ACTACATTACCAGCTGTAGCAGGAGCACTACGTGACCAGCTATAGCAGGAGCACTACGTTTCCAGCTGTAGTAGGAGCACTACAATTCCACTAGCTGTAGCAGGAGCACTATATTACCAGCTTCTGTACCATGAGTACTACATCACCAGCTTCTGTTGCAGGAGTACTACATTACCAGCTGTAAGATTAGTGCTAGTTTTTTAAGTAATGTTTGCTTGAGTTTTGGACTTGGGGACTGTGAAGAGACCCCTGGTGGCATGTCTCGTGGGGTATGTATGGGCGTCTGAGCTGAATGTTATTTGATTAAGCAGAATATCTGAGAATTTCATTACAGTTATTTATTATTCCTCATAAAAACTAGAAGACAAGCAGTTAGTCCCTCGTCAGCCCTCAACCAGGAAAGACTGGCATATTGTTGATGTTAGTTCTGTGTGGGCAGTTAAGGGCAAGGCGTGCTGCTCTGTTTTGAGCCAGCTACAACTTTGCTAGGTCTTTCTTTGCTGCACTTGACCATATTACCAGACAGTAATCAGGATGGGACAAAACCAGAGCCTGAACAACTACTACAGTTGATGTTTTTGTAAAAAATGCAGAAAACAAACATACCCTTCCTCATCTTCACATCAGCTTCACCAATAAAAATTAACCATCCAATGTTATATATAGGAGTTTATCTTCCTCAACTTGCTCAATGGTCACATCCTTTTTTATGCACAACTCCAGTTGAGGTTTAGGTCTTAAAAAATGTTTTAAACCAAACGCAATGCTCCTAGTATTTAGATGCATTTACGACCAGTTTATTATTAATCACCCATTCTAACACTGACTCTAACTCCTTATTTGGAATTTCAATGAGCTCACTGGCTTTGTGTGCTGACATGTAGAATGTAGAATCATCTGTGTACATTCTAGCTTTATGTAAGACCAGTGGCAGATCCTTTGTAAAAAATTGAGAAGAGTACGGCCCAAGGGAACTACCCTGAGGGACACTGCACTGTACATATCTGATGTTCTGAGAAGCTTCCATTGAAGAACACTGAGTTCTTTTGGATAAAAAACTCCAACCGTGTGATGGCAGGTGATGTAAAACCAATACAGGTGAGTTTCTTAGTAAGAATTTATGATCAATAACATCAAGGCAGCACTGAAATTTAACAATACAGCTCTAACTATCATCATATTATCCATTTATTTTAACCAGTCAACAGTCATCTGAGTCCGTGCAGTACAAGTTGAGTACCCTTCTCTATATACATGCTGAAAGTCAGTAGTTAACTAATTAAATTCAGATGGTTTAGGATGAGTTGGACCGCAGAGTGAAGGAAAAGCAGCCAACAAGTGCTCAGCATATGTGGGAACTCCTTCAAGACTAGGAAAGCATTCCAGGTGAAGCTGGTTGAGAGAATGCCAAGAGTGCTGCAAAGATGTCATCAAGGCAAAGGGTGACTACTTTGAAGAATCTCAAATATGATTTGTTTCATGCTTTTTTAGTTACTACATATGGGTTATTTCATAGTTTTGATGTCCTAACTGTTATTCTACAATGTAGAAAATATAAAAAATATTGAAAAACCCTTGAATGAGTAGGTGTGTCCAAACATGTGACTGGTACTGTGTGCGTGCACACACACACACACACACACACACACACACACACACACACACACACACACACACGCACACACACACCATTTTGAAGTGTGTATCAGGTTTGGGGTCAATCTGACAAAGGTCAGAGGGTATTCTCAGTTGAGGAGGTGAGTGGACGTTGGCTGTGGCTTACTGTATGTAAGGCATCCGAGGAGATTTCTAGGTTGCCATGTTTAGACAAAGTGTTGCTGAGCTGACGCACGCAGACACACAAACACAGGGAGTGGGCACAGTTCAGGGTTGAACAGCAGTCTTTCTGTGCCAGGTCTACCCAGGGGAATTCCTAATTACCAGCCACATCCCTTAGAGACTCCTCAAGTGACAACCCTAACGACACCCAACCACCATCCACCCATTACTGACTAATGATGACACTCGCCATCAAAGTTCCCTCTAAGATGCACTCCCGTGTGCAGCTCCCCCCGGGACTGCACCACAGCAATATCAGCCTGCACATAGAAGGATGAGATTGAACTTGACTCAACTTTCTACAGTTTTACTGTGGGAATTGTCATTGAATCAACGCAATATTAGCCACTTTTTAGTGCAACATGCTGAAACAAAACAAAAAATGCAAGGCTGGTGAACTAACTATTCAAGAGATGTTGTATGCAGAATGCATCAGAGTTGGATTCTATTACATTGACACTCACTACTCTACACAGACCGGTGTGGCATAACCAATCAGAGCTGCAGTAGGCCTATACACAAACAGAACATTGCCATATATGGATCTGTGTCATTCACTTTGAACTGGACTGTGTTTACAGCATGAGCGGTCCTGAGTAGATGCGCTTGTTTTGAGATCAAAGCAAGAGCTGCATGTAGCCACGTGTGAACATTTTGTTCATATTTGTTAGTTAGTGAGTTGTGAGCACAGTTTTAGACATTTTATAGTTAACAATGGGGGAGTGATTTGCTTCCTACAAGAGCACAAAACATGTACATTTCTAGACATCTTTAAAACGCAGTCAAAGAAAGAGCTTTTTTTTGTCTTAAAGGGGCAGTGTTGTATTTTGAGACAGACATTAATAAGCTAAGTAGCCAATAGGCAGAGGGTAGCATTGTCTGATTCTGTCACGATCTTCCTGAGTGACAGACCAAGACGCAGCGATGCTTCCAGTATACATATTTTATTATTTACGTAACTGGTAAAACAATAAACAAACGAAGATCGTAACACCGGTGTGGCTAAAAGTGCACACACCATTGCAAACAATGACCCACAAAAACCCATTGAAAACCACAAACATATATATGGTTCCCAATTAGAGGTAACGACAATCAGCTGCCTCTAATTGGGAACCATTTCCCCAACATAGAAATACAAAACCTAGAACACAAAACCCTCCTAAACAAAAGACAAACTAAACACCAGCCTGCTAACCCAGGCCTGGACGTGACAGATTCTCTGTAAAAATGGTATGGAAATAATAATGCATTTTATTTTGTAAAGTGGTTTCTTGCATCAAACAGCACAACAACATTTTCAGTCACCTTGTGTGCAGGTTAAGTTGATGAACAGGTTAATGTCAAGCCCTGCATGTTTTTTTCCCATAAGTCTCATGGAATGTAGGCCTACATTGAACATCACACGTTGGCTGCTACTGTAGGCTGAATGACAGAACAGCTATTTCCATGTTAAAATGTTATGGGATTTTCTCCACACGCCACTCTGGTAGCCCTACATGATGATCAAATGGTCACAGTAGCCTACTTAACCACTGTTAAAACAACTTAAAGTGAAGTGGGTACAGATACAGTTTTCACATTGAACGTGACCCGGAAGTTGCACAGAATTTTCACAACATTCAAGTTTGCGCTCAGCAGACCTGAAATTTGCTCAGTGATGAAGAAAAAAAAAAATCACCATCACGTCCTGATTGGCTCACAGTGGGTGAGCCTGCCAAGGCTTAGGATGGAGTAGAAAAAAAGAGGAGAGAGAGAGAGAGAGAGAGAGAGAGATCAGCGCCACAGGTAACTTCCACAAAGCTGTGAACGATCTGAGAGACAAAGCTAGAAGGGCCTTCTATGTCATCATAAGGAACATAAAATTTGACATACCAACTAGGATCTGGCTAAAAAAATACTTTAATTAGTTATAGAACCCATTGCCCTTTATGGTTGTGAGGTCTGGGGTCTGCTCACCAACCAGGAATTCACAAAATGGGACAAACACCAAGTTGAGACTCTGCATGCAGACAGACAGACAGACAGAAAGAAGTAGGTTCTCTGTACACAGCTGACGTGACTCACAAAGGTGGAGGGAGAGAGAGAGAGAGACACAGAGATTGAGACTACATTCAGAATTCTGAAAAAATATCCTCAGTGTACAACGTAAAACACCAAATAATGCATGCAGAGCAGAATTAGGCCGATACCCGCTAATTATCAACATCCAGAAAAGAGACGTTAAATTCTACAACCACCTGAAAGGAAGCGATTCCCAAACCTTCCACAACAAAACCATCACCTACATAGAGATGAACCCAGAGAAGAATCCCCTAATCAAACTGGTCCCTGGACAGGACCACAACTAAACCCAACCAAATCATGAGAATACAAAAAGATAATTACTTGACACATTGGAAAGAATTAACAAAATAGATAGATTTTCACGCCCTGATTTGCTTCACCTGTCTTTGTGATTGTCTCCACCCACCTCCAGGTGTCACCTGTTTTCCTCATTAGTCCCTGGGTATTTATTCCTGGTGTTCCCTGTTTGTCTGTTGACAGTTTGTCTTGTCAAGTCAACCAGTGTGTTATTTCCTTGCTCCTGTTTTTGCTAATCCTCCCGGTTTTGACCCTTGCCTGTTTTGACCCTTGTCTGCCTGACCATGCTGCCTGCCCTGACCTCGAGACTGCCTGTCCACAACCTTTCTCTTGCCTGCTCCTTGGATTATAATAAATATCAGAGACTCGAACCATCTGCCTCCCGTGTCTGCATCTGGGTCTCGCCCTGTGCCCTTAGACAGACAGACAGGAGGCAGGGTGCTGAGGAGGGTACACACAACACACACATACAGTGGGGAAAAAAAGTATTTAGTCAGCCACCAATTGTGCAAGTTCTCTCACTTAAAAAGATGAGAGAGGCCTGTAATTTTCATCATAGGTACACTTCAACTATGACAGACAAAATGAGGAAAAAAAATCCAGAAAATCACATTGTAGGATTTTTAATGAATTTATTTGCAAATTATGGTGGAAAATAAGTATTTGGTCAATAACAAAAGTTTATCTCAATACTTTGTTATATACCCTTTGTTGGCAATGACAGAGGTCAAACGTTTTCTGTAAGTCTTCACAAGGTTTTCACACACTGTTGCTGGTATTTTGGCCCATTCCTCCATGCAGATCTCCTCTAGAGCAGTGATGTTTTGGGGCTGTCGCTGGGCAACACGGACTTTCAACTCCCTCTAAAGATTTTCTATGGGGTTGAGATCTGGAGACTGGCTAGGCCACTCCAGGACCTTGAAATGCTTCTTACGAAGCCACTCCTTCGTTGCCCGGGCGGTGTGTTTGGGATTATTGTCATGCTGAAAGACCCAGCCACGTTTCATCTTCAATGCACTTGCTGATGGAAGGAGGTTTTCACTCAAAATCTCACGATACATGGCCCCATTCATTCTTTCCTTTACACAGATCAGTCGTCCTGGTCCCTTTGCAGAAAAACAGCCCCAAAGCATGATGTTTCCACCCCCATGCTTCACAGTAGGTATGGTGTTCTTTGTCCTCCAAACACGACGAGTTGAGTTTTTACCAAAAAGTTNATATAAACACACACACACATATAAACACACAAACACACACACACATGAAGACACATATAAATACACAACACACAAACACACAACACACACATAAAAACACACACACAACACTCACATATAAACACACAACACACACAACACAGAGAGAGAGAGAGAGAGCCCTTGGCGATAGAGCTTTAATTGAGAAATAAAATATTTGGTTACCAGGGAAACATTACATGGAAAGATGAAACCAGACACCAGGTCTATTGACTGATGAAAAATACCAAGCACCCACAAAAGCACAACACCACACGTTGTATTTCCATTTATCCTTCCAGTTATTTTAAGGTAGAAGACAAAGCGTACATTGAATATCTTAATAAAGTAGACAGTGTTTGATTAACATTTCTTAATGGAAGGTGAACAAAAGTGAATCAACATTTTCCCCCTATGGGGAGAGGCGGGTTCATCACGTGATTGCCTCCTGTGTACACAGTACTGAATTCCACCTTTAAAACCGACTGTAGATGACAATGAGCCATGCCCTGCAGAGCACAGGAACAGCCATCATCATTAGGAAAATCTGCAGTAAATGGATGAACTATGGAAAGTGATATATCAAAAGAGAGAGAGAGAGAGAGAGAGAGAGAGAGAGAGAGAGAGAGAGAGAGAGAGAGACCAATCAAATGAAGGGTCATACAAACACAAGATTAACACAAGGGCAAAACTTAGACAGCTGGACGTGAATAATAAGAACATCAACCAGTCATTTTCTATTTGGTTTGTTGAGTTACAGTCTGAACATGGATAATTGTTACATTTCTGTATTGGATATTTGTTTGTTCTGACTATATATATTTTCATGCCAACAAAGCATATTGAATATGAATATAAATATGTGTACGGGAGTGAGAGAGAGAGAGAGAGAGAGAGAGAGAGAGAGAGAGAGAGAGAGAGAGAGAGAGAGAGAGAGAGAGAGAGAGAGAGAGAGAGAGATACAGAGGGAGAGAGAGAGAGATAAAGAGAGAGAGAGATTAAAAGAGAGAGAGGGAGAGAGAGAGCGATAGATATAGAGACATGTAGAGAGATCTGGAGAGAGATAGAAAGAGAGAGATAGAGGGAGAAAGAGAGAGGGAGAGAGATAGAAAGAGAGAGATAGAGGGAGAAAGATAGGGAGAGAGAGAGAGAAAGAGAAATAGAGAGAGAGAAATAGAGAGACAGAGAAGGAAAGTGTGTGAGACAGAGGAGAGAGAGAGGAACAACCATGGTTAAGAAAATACTTGTGTATCTTCAGTAAATGGATGAACTATGGAAAGTGGGTTTCAATTACATCGGCATGCAAACATAGACAAATAAGCAGATTTTGCAAATGCATGTACTAATGCAAACATGTCCTTGTCTAGCTAGGGCTTTCAGCATTTGCCTACAGCCAAGCTAAATGAAAACTGATCTCTTTTGTGCCTTTTGTGGGCTGTTGCCCAGTAATATCTCATTTCTCCTGAAGTGTGCACTTGTTCACTTCCCTTCCTCCTGAAGTGTGCACTTGTTCACTACTTCCCACAAATGTAAAAAGCATTGGATTGGTGGAGGCGTGGGCTAATGGGAGTTTCCACACTATTTCTTACCAGTCATTTCCTTTCCAAATCAGTGAAGGGAAGTGAACAAGTGCACACTTCAGGAGGAAGGGAAATTAACAAGTGCACACTTCAGGAGGAAGGGAAGTGAACAAGTGCACACTTCAGGAGGAAGGGAAGTGAACAAGTGCACACTTCAGGAGGAAGGGAAGTGAACAAGTGCACACTTCAGGAGGAAGGGAAGTGAGCAAGTGCACACTTCAGGAGGAAGGGAAGTGAACAAGTGGACACTTCAGGAGGAAGGGAAGAAAATAGAGACGCACCCCTGTCTTGTCTTTGATTGACCACGCAAGTTTGTGGCATCTGATTGGTTATCTACTACTGTCACCCAACCAATGCAACGCTTAGACACAGCTGTTGGTGTTCTGTAACCAATGCTGTTGAATTATTGAAACAGACGAGTGGCCTAATAAGTCCCGTCTGCTTGTATTGACTGAAAGGCCCAACCGGTTCTAAACAGATGCTGTTGTCACAGGATGCATTCCAAATGGTACACGATTGGCCCTCGTCAAAAAGTATGATAGGGAATACGGTCTAATTTGGGACGCAGCCAGATCACTTCCCTTATGCATCTCTCTCTCTCTCTCTCTCTCTCTCTCTCTCTCTCTCTCTCTCTCTCTCTCTCTCTCTCTCTCTCTCTCTCCCTCCCTCCCTCCCTGGCTGGCTTTTTTATGAAAGGTTTGGGAATCGCTTCCTTTTATGTGGTTGTAGAATTTTACGGCTCTTTTCTGGATTTTGATAATTAGCGGGTATCGACCTAATTCTGCTCTGCATGCAATATTCTTGTGTTTTACGTTCTACAATTCTGCATGCAGAGTCTCAATTTGGACTTTGTCCCGTTTTGTGAATTCTTGGTTGGTGAGCGGACCCCAGACCTCACAACCATAAAGGGCAATGTGTTCTATAACCGATTCAAGTATTTTTAGCCAGATCCTAATTGGTATGTATAATTTTATGTTCCTTTTGATGGCATAGAAGGCCCTTCTAGCCTTATCTCTCAGCTCGTTCACAGCTTTGTGGAAGTTACCTGTGGTGCTGATGTTTAAGCCAAGGTATGTATCATTTTTTGAGTGCTCTAGGGCAACGTTGTCTAGATGGAATTTTGTATTTGTGGTCCTGGCGACTGGACCTTTTTTGGAACACCATTATTTTTGTCTGACTGAGATTTACTGTCAGGGCCCAGGTCTGGCAGAATCTGTGCAGAAGATCTAGGTGCTGCTGTAGGCCCTCCTTGGTTGCGGACAGAAGCACCAGATCATCAGCAAACAGTAGACATTTGACTTCAGATTCTAGTAGGGTGAAGCCGGCTGCTGCAGACTGTTCTAGTGCCTGCGCCAGTTCATTGATAAATATGTTGAAGAGGGTGGGGCTTAAGCTGCATCCCTGTCTCATCCCCTGTGGAAAGAAATGTGTGTGTTTTTTGCCTATTTTAACCACACTTGTTGTTTGTGTAAATGGATTTTATAATGTTGTTTGTTTTTCCCCCAACACCACTTTCCATCCATTTGTATAGCAGACCCTCATGCCAAATTGAGTCGAAGGCTTTTTTAGAAATCAACAAAGCATGAGAAGACTTTGTTTTGTTTTGTTTGTTTGTCAATTAGGGTGTGCAGGGTAAATACGTGGTAATTTGTTAAAAAGACAATTTGACATTTACTGAGGAAAGTTAATGATAATGCAGAGGATTTTTCCAAGGTTGCAGTTGACGCATATCCCATGGTAGTTATAGAGGTCAAATTTTCCTCCACTTTTGTGGATTGGGGTGATCAGTCCTAGGTTCCAAATATTGGGGAATATGCCACAGCCAAGGATGATGTTAGAGTTTAATTATAGCCAAATGGAATTTGTGGTCTGTATATTTTATCATTTAATTTAGGATACCATCTACACCACAGTTCTTTTTTGGTTACAGTTTTTCTCAGTCGCTTTGGTGCATTTCTCACATCACTATTTACATTTGCACAACAGTTAATGCAGTTCTCAAAACAATTAGTACAAACTGCAAAACCTAGTTGATAACCTGCAAAAGCGTGTCACTTGCTCAAAATGGATAGCTCATTCCTCAAAAGCAAGTATTCATGTCAATGAAAGTGTCAGTGTCATCAAGATGAAAAGTCCTGACACCATTGTTTATGAACAAGATAGTCAAATGGCTTTGTCATGTTTTCATTATGACAGTTTACTCTGTAAATGTTTTCCAATGCAAAAAAGTCAGATCTTGGTGACACTACCTGAAAATGCTCAAGACAGCACTATATACTATTTGCACAGCCATTTGAAAAATACAGTAAAGTTACACATTACTGTATTTAGTGAGGTAACTGAGTACAAGACACTGAATATGTATGTTTCACATTTTTACTGCATATGCTCTTTGCAATTCTAATTTGTTCACAGCATTGTGCAAAATAAAAAATACACCCTTATTTACAACAAACATAAACTCCCTTTGGGTAGAGCTGTGCACAACTGTAAACAATATTGCAGTACATATTGGAACTGAACATACAACATACATAGTACTGTAATCATTCATGCACATCCAGACGTTCCTCTCTGTCTGGCCACATAATTTCATCTACATCACAGCGAATATCATCTCTTGCAATGCAGCGAGGAAGGTATCTCCTCGAGTGGCGAATCCACCCTCTGCAGGACTCTGCTGTGATGTCATCACATGCTGCATCCATGGCCGCTAGCAGGGCCATTTGGGTATGTGGATGCCGGTCATATACCTTCCACCTCCAGGAAGAGAAAAACTCCTCTATTGGATTTAGGAATGGTGAGTAGGGAGGGAGATATTCCACCAGCATCCTATCATGTGCTGCAAACCACTGTCTGACGACATCTGAGTGGTGAAAACGCACATTATCCAAAACAACAACATGCTTGCTCAGATGGTCTCCAGTTAGACCCCTCTCATTCTCAGGGATTATGTCCCTGTAAAGAGTGTCTAAAAAAGTCAGCAGATGTTGTGTGTTGTATGGACCAAGACGGGGGATATGGGTGAGGACGCCGTTTTCTGAGATGGCTGCACACATAGTAATATTCCCTCCTCGTTGGCCTGGGACATCAATGGTTGCTCTCTGTCCAATGCGATTCCTTCCACGTCTTCTACCTTTTGCCAGATTGAAACCCGCCTCATCAAGGTATATGAATGTGTGCAGCGGTTCCCTGGCCTCCAGCTCCAGTACATGCTTTATTACAGAAGAGGGAGTGAGAAAAACTATAACAACTTTTCCTGTGTAACATAATGCATTTTGGACAACATATTGTACAGTATGCACTGTGAATACACACACACAGAACTGTCATGTAAGTGTAGTGCATGACACTACACAAAGTAAACAGTTTACAGCACTGAACATTAGAATATGCATAGAACACATACATGTTTTACCTGTACATACTGGTGACGGATCTCCTTCACTCTGTCGCTGTTCCGTTCAAATGGCACATTGTACAATTGTTTCATGCGCATTTCATTCCTCCTGAGCACTCTGTCAATTGTAGCGACTGAAACAGATTCAATATTCCCAAAGATGTTGTCATCCTCTATAACAGCACTTTGTATCTCTCTCAACCTTATGGCATTGTTTGCAATCACCATTGCACAAATGGCTTCCTCTTGTTGCGGAGTAAAAAGGGGCCCTCTTCCACCTCTGCAAGGTTGTCTTGCAATCCTGTGTGGTGCAGAGTAAAA
>QNTS01005001.1:41742-67357 GCA_003317085.1 Hucho hucho
CGTCATTTAGAACCATTAGTTAGAACTAGAATGGTTAGAACCCACCGCGTCATTTAGAACCATTAGTTAGAACTAGAATGGTTAGAACCCACCGCGTCATTTAGAACCATTAGTTAGAACTAGAATGGTTAGAACCCACCTCGTCATTTAGAAACATTAGTTAGAACTAGAATGGTTAGCACCCACCGCGTCATTTAGAAACATTAGTTAGAACTAGAATGGTTAGAACCCACCTCGTCATTTAGAAACATTAGTTAGAACTAGAATGGTTAGAACCCACCGCGTCATTTAGAAACATTAGTTAGAACTAGAATGGTTAGAACCCACCTCGTCATTTAGAAACATTAGTTAGAACTAGAATGGTTAGAACCCACCTCGTCATTTAGAAACATTAGTTAGAACTAGAATGGTTAGAACCCACTACACCGCACAGTGATTGAAACTCCGCCAAAGGCCCTGCGAACACGAGCCTAGGCTGTGACACACGTTTTGTCACCTCTCGCTCTGTCTGTCTGGAAAGATGAACTCACGGGGCTGTGTTTTCTCCTTCTCTCCACACCAGGCCTGTTTTTCAATGAATTATTCAACCGTACGACTGAGACGTGTGAAAACGACGGTCTGGTTAGCTGGCTCCGGATAGAATTTCCCTTGACCTTAGACACAGATCTAGAATCAGATTTCACTTCCCAAATTGGTTAAATTAACCAGTAAAGGGGAGAATGCAAAAACTGAACATAGAGCATAATCAAGTAGGGACTACAAGCATCAGCTCGCTGGTCGCTATCCATGGTACTGAAATTAGCTTTTGACGCACATTGGCAATGGCTTGACGCTGTGTTTCGCTGTCCGTGGTGCTGAAACTGTTTTAGCTGCCCAGTGTGTTTCTAGAATTACTAGAGCGATGGCTTGCCTGTAATTGTATTTATACACCTCATGACTGTAGGCCGGCAACATACAGACGATTGCTCAGTAACGCTAAAAAAATAGTTTTTTGGGTTGATAGCATTGGTAATAACAGGGAAACCTTTTGTGGCTTGTGGGCTTTTCAAATATGTTCATGTTTTTTCTCCAAGGGTAACAATGAATCAGACTTTATATTGGCTTTGTGTGTCTGTCTGTCTGTCTGTCTGTTATGCGTTATACGCCTGTGTTTTACCAAGGGCTTTAGTCATTATCAGCAACAAGATCATTGTGCCATGATAGTTTATGAGATTTTGAATTAACCTCAAGATCATAGCATTCTCACCTAACACACATTACCATTGTTGGCTAGCTAGCTCACTGTAAGTTAGCTCATCATAAGTAAGTTAGCTCATCATAAGTAAGTCAGCTCATCATAAGCAAGTTAGCTCATCATAAGCAAGTTAGCTCATCGTAAGCAAGTTAGCTCATCGTAAGTAAGTTAGCTCATCATAAGTTAGCTCATCATAAGCAAGTTAGCTCATCGTAAGTAAGTTAGCTCATCGTAAGTAAGTTAGCTCATCGTAAGTAAGTTAGCTCATCGTAAGTAAGTTAGCTCATCGTAAGCAAGTGAGCTCATCATAAGTAAGTTAGCTCATCATAAGCAAGTAAGCTCATCATAAGTAAGTTAGCTCATCAGAAGCAAGTAAGCTCATCATAAGTAAGTTAGCTCATCGTAAGTAAGTTAGCTCATCGTAAGTAAGTTAACTAATCGTAAGTAAGTTAGCTCATCATAAGTAAGTTAGCTCATCATAAGCAAGTTAGCTCATCATAAGCAAGTTAGCTCATCATAAGCAAGTTAGCTCATCATAAGCAAGTTAGCTCATCATAAGTAAGTTAGCTCATCATAAGTAAGTTAGCTCATCATAAGTAAGTTAGCTCATCATAAGTAAGTTAGCTCATTGTAAGTTAGCGCATCATAAGTAAGTTAGCTCATCATAAGTAAGTTAGCTCATCATAAGTAAATTAGCTCATCATAAGTAAGTAAGCTCATCTTCCATCGAGGCCACTCCTTAGGCTGTACTACTCGTGCTCACCCTCTGAACGAGTAGCCTTTTAGAGGCCTATGATCCCCCACTGAAGTGGCATTGTAAAGCGTTTAACCTGAGCCCCACACAATCACAGTTCTGAACCACCAACTCTATCCATTGGGTTACAGTATAGCCTAGGCCCAGGGCAAATCCCAGACTTTCTCAGTCCAGTCCATGGCCTCTCATCGTTTGATGAAGGAGAGCCACATCCGCCCCTGCAACTCTGATCTAGACCCTGGAGAAGGATGGGAAGGGGGTTACATTGCCAGGTCACCACCCCACACCCTCCCTCATCACCATGTTCCTTGATATCACCGCCACAGTCTCTTCTGAATGTCCAGGTTTGCTGGAGGCCCTAGGTCACAGAGCTAGGTTGGAGGGCGTACACCCACAACTCCTCCAATGCCGTCATCATCCTGCACCCCTTCTATATACATCGCTACACCCCCTCCCTAGACGTTGCTGGAGGCCCTGGGTCACAGAGCTAGGTTGGAGGGCGTACACCCACACCTCCTCCAATGCCGTCATCATCCTGCACCCCTTCTATATACGTCGCTACACCCCCTCCCTAGACGTTGCTGGAGGTCCAGGGCCGGAGGGAGAGGTTGGAACGGTCGTAGCCATGAACAATGCTTCCCTATACATCACTGGACGTCCTGGCTCCAGGTCTCAGACTCAGATTGGACGGGACACACCCACAACACGCCAACCAGAGCCCCTTCTGTATATCCGGGTTCCTGAACGCATATATAATAGGATTTATGACTGAATTACACGCCGCCAGCAGCACCGTAGAGTATGTATATATGATAGGATAGCTTGAATCCGCCACGATAGAATACATAGCAAACGGCAGCCAACACATGGCGAAGGCGCAGAGAATCACGGAGAGCGTCTGGACTCCTTTGGTCGTGGAAATGGCGAGGAACTGATGCTGGACGGCGATTTGCTGAGCGTGACGGAACGCGATCCGACAGATCTGTAGGTAGAGTTGCATCATCAACGCGAAAACCAGTAGGAAGAAGACGGCGAGGGCGACGGCGTTGGATTTGGTGACGGGTCGACAGACTGAGCACGTTGATTGGTCGTCTAGGCAGTTCCACCCGAGCGCGGGGAGGACGCCGAGGACCAGACACACCAACCAGATGACCCCTACCACCAGGTATGTGAAGAGGACAGTCCGCTCCGTGTGGTAGGTCAGCGCGTTGTACAGCGACAGGTACCTGTAATGCAGTGAACACTCAAAATCCAGTCCTTGTTTTACATTCACATTTACACTTTAGCACATTTACACCCGGTGCATTCAACTACACCACATATCACTGTCATTGCAGGTAAAACTTTTCTCAACAAAGCAGCTATCAGCGAAGTATGAACATTTGAAAATATCTGTATCCCTGCAATTCTAATTTTAAGATATAAAGAGAGACATAAACATTACCGTACCTGTCCACGGTGATTGCCAAGATATTCAAGATGGACGCCGAGAACGCCGCAATGAGTATCCCAGTGGCAACCAAGGTCACGACCTCTCCCTCGACAAGATAGGTGAACACGAAGTTCAGGATGAGACCGAGACCCGCCAGGAGGTCGGCGAATGCCAGCGAGCCAATCAGGATGAACATCGGGGCTCTGAGGGTCGGCGTGTAGAAGAGGACGGCGATGACCAGAGCGTTCTCGCAGGCGATGAGTGTACCCGTGACGCATAACGCCACATCCCATGGGCTGACATCCTGTTGATGACAATACTCATCATCATATCCTTATCATATCATCATATGATAATAATAATAACAATAATAACAACCGCAATAATAAGAATAAAAATCATCATAATCATAACAACAACTACAACAATAATAATAATCATTTTGATGTTAAGCAATCCTCAAAACATCCAAAGGTCACTATACTTATCCAGTAAGATTTTATTTTGAAGCAATGAAATCAGCAATCACAATATAAAATTAAACTAAACTTGATGACATCATGTCTAACCTGTTGTAAGGTCAGAGGTCGTAAGTCAAGGTCGGAGGTATAGGTGCGGCCGGGGATGTCGGAGGAGGAGGCGTTAACCCCGGGGAGGTCAGGGTAGGGGTCAGGGTAGGGGTCAAGCCAAGGGTCCAGGGACGAGGGGTCAAAGTTCGAGGAGGAAGTAGTGTTCTGGGGGATGCCGCCGCTGCTCATAGCTGCAGCTAGGGAGAGGATCATATCTGGACGGAGTGAGGTGAGAGAAGAAGAAGAAGAAGAAGAAGAAGAAGAAGAAGAAGAAGAAGAAGAAGAAGGCGGAGGAATAGGCTGTATTAAAATAATAAGGAGACAGGACACCATAGTGTTAGCTTTAGGAACGTGTTTAGTTAGATCAAACCGGATACAGAATACAGAGCATTATAGTATATCATGCTACAGAGGGTGAGGAGAGGGAAAGTAGGATATGAGTCCAGGGGGGAGAGATGAGGGGAGAGAAGGAGGATGTAGAGGGGAAGGTGAGGAAAGAGAGCGGGAGAGGATTGAGGAGGGGAGAGAGTCATAGCAAAGGTATCCATCACTACAGAGGAAAAATGCAATGATTCCCTTCTCAAATAAAAACAAACCCTCCCTCTATCTATCCATCTATCAATATTTACATCTACAGTTCAAGTCGGAAGTTTACATACACTTAGGTTGGAGTCATTAAAAATAGTTTTTCAACCACTCCACAAATTTCTTGTTAACAAACTATAGTTTTGGCAAGTCGGTTAGGATATCTACTTTGTGCATGACACAAGTAATTTTTCCAACAACTGTTTACAGACAGATTATTTAACTTATAGTTCACTGTATCACAATTCCCGTGGGTCAGAAGTTTACATACACCAAGTTGACTGTGCCTTTAAACAGCTTGGACAATTCCAGAAAATTATGTCATGGCTTTAGAAGCTTCTGATAGGCTAATTGACATAATTTGAGTCAATTGGAGGTGTACCTGTGGATGTATTTCAAGGCCTACCTTCAAACTAATTGCCTCTTTGCTTGACATCATGGGAAAATCTAAAGATATCAGCCAAGACCTCAGAAAAACAATTGTGACCTCCACTAGTCTGGTTCGTCCTTGGGAGCAATTTCCAAACGGCTGAAGGTACCACGTTCATCTGTACAAACAATAGTACGCAAGTATAAACACTATGGGACCACGCAGCCGTCATACCGCTCAGGAAGGAGATGCATTCTGTCTCCTAGAGATGAACGTACTTTGGTGCGAAAAGTGCAAATAAATCCCAGAACAACAGCAAAGGACCGTGTGAAGATGCTGGAGGAAAAAGGTACAAAAGTATCTATATCCACAGTAAAACGAGTCCTATATCGACAGTAAAACGAGTCCTTCCGCTCAGCAAGGAAGAATCTACTGCTCCAAAACCGCTATAAAAAAAGCCAGACTACGGTTTGCAATTGCACATGAGGACAAAGATCATACTTTTTGGAGAAATGTCCTCTGGTCTGATGAAACAAAAATAGAACTGTTTGGCCATAATGGCCATTGTTACGTTTGGAGGAAAAAGGGGGAGGCTTGCAAGCCGAAGAACACCATCCCAACTGTGAAGTAAGGGGGTGGCAGCATCATGTTGTGGGGGTGCTTTGCTGTAGGAGGGTCTGGTGCACTTCACAAAATAGATGGTATCATGAGGAAGGAAAATGATGTGGACATATTGAAGCAACATCTCAAGACATCAGTCAGGAAGTTAAAGCTTGGTCGCAAATGGGTCTTCCAAATGGACAATGACCCCAAGCATACTTCCAAAGTTGTTGCAAAATGGCTTAAGGACAACAAAGTCAAGGTATTGGAGTGGCCATGACCTCAATCCTATAGAAAATGTGTGGGCAGAACTGAAAAAGCGTGTGCGAGCAAGGCCTACAAACCTGACTCAGTTACACCAGCTCTGTCAGGAGGAATGAGCCAAAATTCACCCAACTTATTGTGGGAAGATTGTGGAAGGCTCCCCGAAACATTTGACCCAAGTTAAACAATTTAAAGGCAATGCTGCCAAATGTGATGAAATAAATAAAAGCTTAAATAAATCATTCTCTCTACCACTATTCTGATATTTCACATTCTTAAAATAAAGTGGTAATCCTAACTGACCTAAGACAGGGACAGGAATTTTTTTTTTACTAGGATTAAATGTCAGGAATTGTGAAAAACTGAGTTTAAATGTATTTGGCTAAGGTGTATGTAAACTTCCGACTAAAACTGTATCTATTAATTCATCCACCCACCCATCCATCAGTGGTGGGAAAAGTTTGACCCCTAATACAGGGGTCAAACTCATTCCATGGAGGGCCTAGAGTCTGCTGATTTTTGTTTTTTCATTTAAATTAAGACCTAGACAACCAGGTGAGGGGAGTTCCTTACTAATCACAGACCTTAATTAATCAATCAAGTACAAGGGAACCCGTAGACACTCGGCCCTTCGTGGAATGAGTTTGACACGTGCCTTAAAGTTAATGACTCAAGTAAAAGTGAAAGTCACCCTGTAAAATACTACTTGAGTAAAAGTCTAAAAGTATCTGGTGTTAAATAAACTTAAGTATCAAAAGTAAAAATAAATGCTATAAATATATAGCGAACCAGAAGGCTCACTTTAATTTAAAAATAAATCAATATGGATTGCCAGGGAGTGGTTTACAGTGAGGGTTTTCTTGGTGGGATACGACCAGTTTCCCTGTGGGTCCTGTTTTTTGTTCCACATCCACGGGCTTACAGTATCAGCACTAACGATAACGATTACATCATTAACATAACATTCCTGTCTGAAAAACAATGGCAACACTAGCTATTCTCTCTCAGAATTGGAAAGACCTAATTGGTCCTATCAAAGGTTCCAGCTGTCTTGAAATCCTAGTTTGAAACCATATTGATATAGCAACGCTCCTAGAACACACCCGCTCCATAAGGACGCACATAGAACGCAAATAATCCAAAAGCAAATAAGTACACTTTCTACTCAAACAGGCATAAAACATTCTCCCAAATCAATGTTATATTATTATATACACCTCTATTCTCTCAAATAAAAGAAATTTACATTTTGACACATGAGCTTGTCCGATCCCCATGCCTAATACTGCCAATTACAAATGTCAGAATCTCCTAAAAGAGACACAAAATGCTGTTTCAATTTGAAATGTAACTAAATTAATTCCTAATGATCAATAAAAATGATATTGATGATCATCTGATTCTATGGGACGCCACCGAAGGTTTGATTATGCAACTGCATTTCCATCTGGGTTGAATAAATCACAATTAAAGAAGATATCCGAATTGCAAATGTTGTTAACTGCGTTAACAAACACTTTTTTTCAGACCAGGTAGCTATTACTCTTTCCAAAGTCAAGGTAGAACTGAATTTATTGATAAGACAGGGAGCAGAATTTGCCATCCATTGAGTTAGACTTCCATGGTAATCGTCCCAGCTGTTTACTGGCCATCAGCTACGCCTTAATGATCAATTAGCTGATTAGGCTATTCTATCTGAAACAGGGGAATTACTATCAGAACCCAAATTAATCAATCAAAGACTCTCCTGCTTCTATAAAGAACTGTACACCTCTGATTGTTAATCCACACCAAGCAAGACTAAGTCATTTATAAAATAATTAAGAACTCCTCTTTTCTCTTAAGAAAAGAAGCCGCCTTTCTGGGAGACCAACTCTCTCTCAATGAACTCAAAAGAGCATTGGAAAGCATGAATAAAGACAAATCATTTGGATGGCACGGTATTCTCCCTGAGGTCTATTTAAAATTAGGTCCAGTATTGGTCTAAATGATTAACACAGCCGTTTCCAGAGGTTCATTAGGGAGAGATGTGAACACAGCATCAACTGCAGTTTTTGTAGAAAAGGATAAGGATGCCACCCTGCATCCCACTGCTGGTTTGCTTCTGAAGGTAAGTAGGGTAGGTCCTGGTTGGTCCCTGGATGGGAGACCAGATGCTGCTGGAAGTGGTGTTGGAGGGCCAGAAGGATTGGGGACATTGCCCTGTGTAGGGTGCTGTCTTTTGGATGGGATGTTAAACGGATGTCCTGACTCTCTGTGGTCACTAATGATCCCATGGCACTTATCGTAAGAGTAAGAGTAGGGATGTTAACCCTGGTGTCCTGGCAAAATTCCCAATCTGTCACGGTCACCTAATCATCCCCAGCTTACTAATGGCTTGTTCATCCTCTCCCCTGTAACTATTCCCCAGCTTGTTGCTGTAAATGAGAATGTGTTCTCAGTCAACTTACCTGGTTAAATAAAAAGTGTTCTCACTAGTGCACCCTATCTTTGATAAACACAAATATTAAACTGTTTTCCAAAATATTGTCGTCCCGTCTTGAGATTTACTTACCCAAATTTGTCCAAGTTTATCCTCAACTATTACATATCTTAAATGTTTAATCTGTTTTATCTCTGGCTGCATAAAAAACTAAGCAAGGTGCAATAGATGGTTATCAAATACAGTATATACATGTGATATGAGTAATGTATGTGTAACCATTAAAGTGGCATTATTAAAGTGACTAGTGATCAATTTATTAAAGTGGCCAGTGATTGGGTCTCAATGTAGGCAGCAGCCTCTCTGAGTTAGTGATTTGTTCAGCAGTCTGATGGTATTGAGATAGAAGCTGTTTTTCAGTCTCTCGGTCCCAGCTTTGATGCACCTGTACTGACCTCGCCTTCTGGATGGTAGCGGTGTGAACAGACAGTGGCTCGGGTGGTTGATGTCCTTGATTATCTTTTTGGCCTTCCTGTGACATCCGGTGCTGTAGGTGTCATTGAGGGCAAGTAGTTTGCCCCCGGTGATGCGTTGTGTAGACCGCACCACCCTCTAGGGAGCCTTGCGGATGAGGGCGATGCAGTTGTCGTACCAGGATGCTCTCGATTGTGCATCTGTAAAAGTTTGTCAGGGTTTTGGATGACAAGTCAAATTTCTTCAGCTGCCTTCTTCACCACACTGTCTGTGTGAGTGGACCATTTCAGTTTGTCCGTGATGTGTACGCCAAGGAACTTAAAACTTTCCACCATCTCCACTGCTATACCTTCAATGCGGATAGGGGGGACTCCCTCTGCTGTTTCCTGAAGTCCACGATCATCTCCTTTGTTTTGTTGATGTTGAGTGAGAGGTTGTTTTCCTAACACCACACTCAGAGTGCCCTCACCTCTTCCCTGTAGGCTGTCTCGTCGTTGTTGGTAATCAAGCCCACTACTGTTGTCATCTGCAAACTTGATGATTGAGTTGGAAGCATGCATGGCCACGCAGTCATGGGTGAACAGGGAGTACAGGAGAGGGCTGAGCACGCACCCTTGTGGGGCCCCAGTGTTGCGGGTCAGCGAAGTGGAGATGTTGTTTCCTACCTTCACCACCTGGGGGCGGCCCGTCAGAAAGTCCAGGACTCAATTGTACAGGGCAGGGTTGAGACCCAGGGCCTCCAGCTTGATGATGAGCTTTGAGGGTACTATGGTGTTGAATGCTGAGCTGTAGTCAATGAAGAGCATTCTTACATAGGCATTCCTCTTGTCCAGATGGGATAGGGCAGTGTGCAGTGTGATGGCAATTGCCTCGTCTGTGGACCTGTTGGGGCGATATGCAAACTGAAGTGGGTCTAGGGTGGTCGGTAAGGTGGAGGTGATATGATCCTTGACTAGTCTCTCAAAGCACTTCATGATGACAGAAGTGAGTGCTACGGAGCGGTAATCATTTAGTCCAGTTATCTTTGCCTTCTTGGGTACAGGAACAATGGTAGCCATCTTGAAGCATGTGGGGACAACAGACTGGGATTGTCATGGTTCTCTGTGATGCCGGTAAGGCAGAGTCAGGCGCAGGACAACGAATATGAGTGGGAAAAACAACCACTCGAAACATGGAAAACAAAGTAACACAAACAATCACGCACAAAAACATGAGGGGAACAGAGGGTTAAATAAGGAACATCTAATAATGGGAATGTAAACCAGGTGTGTGAAAAAGGAAGACAAAACCAACAGAAAATGAATAATGGATCGGTAGCGGCTAGTAGGCCGGTGACGTCGACCGCCGAAAGCCACCCGAGCAAGGAGAGGGACCAACTTCGGCTGAAGTCGTGACAGGGATAGGGAGCGATTGAATATGTCCGTAAACAGGACGCAGCTAGGGATGCCGTCTGGGCCAGCAGACTTGCGAGGGTTAACACGTTTAAATGTTTTACTCACGTCAGCCACGGAGAAGGAGAGGGGTGTGCGCAGGCCTTGTTAGTGGGCCGCGACGGTGGCACTGTATTATCCTCAAAGTGGGCAAAGAAGGTGTTTAGTTTGTCTGGAAGCATGACGTCGGTGTCTGTGACGTGGCTGGATTTCTTTTTGTAGTCCGTGATTTCCTGAAGACCCTGCCACATACGTCTCGTGTCTGAGCCGTTGAGTTGCGACTCCACCTTGTCCCTGTACTATCATTTTGCTTGTTTGATAGCCTTGCGGAGGGAATAGCTACACTGTTTATATTCAGACATATTCCCATTCCCATATTCCCTTTCATGGTTAAATGCGGTGGATCGCGCTTTCAGTTTTGCGTGAATGCCACCATCCATCCACGGTTTCTGGTTAGGGTAGGTTTTAATAGTCACAGTGGGTCCAACATCTCCAATGCACATCTTTATAAACACACTCACCGAATCGGCCCAACGCTCTAACCACTAGGCTACCTGCCGCCCCAAAAGCGTGGCTTCGATTGGTCGGACGAGCGTTGAATGGTTCTCGTCACTGGTACATCCCGTTTGAGTTTCTGCCTATAAGACGGAAGGAGCAAGATGGTGTTGTGGTCGGATTTGCCGAAGGGAGGGCGGGGGAGTGCTTTGTATGCATCGCAGAAGTTAGAGTAGCAGTGGTCGAGGGTATTGCGCATGAGCGTAGCGCAATCAATATGCTGGAAGAATTTAGGTAGACTTGTTCTCAAATTTGCTTTGTTAAAATCCCCAGCTACAATAAATTCAGCCTCAGGATGTATGGTTTCCAGTTTGCATATAGTCCAGTGAAGTTCCTTGATGGGCGTCTTGGTGTCTGCTTGAGGGGGAATGTACACAGCTGTGACTATAAATGACGAGAATTCTCTTGGTAGGTAAAATGGCCGGCACTTGATTGTAAGGAATTCTAGATCGGGTGAGCAGAAGGACTTGAGTTCCTGTATGTTGTTATGATTACACCATGAGTCGTTAATCATAAAGAATACATTATGCCCTTCCTCTTCCCAGAGAGGTGTTTTATCTCTGTCGGCGCGATGCATAGAGAAGCCCGGTGGCTGAACCGATTCTGACAACATACCCCGAGAGAGCCATGTTTCCGTGAAACAGAGAATGTTACTATCTCTGATGTGTCTCTGGAAGGCAACCCTTGCTCGAATTTCGTCTACCTTGTTGTCAAGAGATGACATTGGCTAGTAGTATACTCGGGAGTGGTGTGTGGTGTGCACATCTACGGAGCCTGGCCAGGTGGCCGCTTCGTCTGCCACTTCTGCGGCGTCGTTGTTTTGGATTGCCTACTGGATTTAGCTCCATTGTCCTGGGTGGTGGTCTGAATAGAGGATCCGCTTCGGGAAAGTCGTATTCCTGGTCGTAATGTTGGTAAGTTGACGTTGCTCTTATATCCAATAGTTATTCCCAGCTGTATGTAATAAGACTTAAGATTTCCTTGGGTAACAATGTAAGAAATAATACATTTAAAAAAATACTGCATAGTTTCCTAAGAACTCGAAGCGAGGCGCCATGCTGTTATTCCCATGTTTCCCCCTTCTGGCTATTGGGATAAAATTCATAGTGAGGTTTAAAAATTAATATGGCAAGGTAAACGATCCAGGATCAAATGATCAAACTTACAAAGAGGGAAAGACAAAGGAGGACTATCTGTACCAAACTTTAAATTGTATTTCAAGGTGCTAACATTTCGCTCCATTCTAAATTGATTTAGACATGATTCTTTGCCTCCTGGCTGAGTATAAAGAGAAATACGGTGTCTCCTATGGCCCTGGAAGAGGTGGTCTTCACTGATATATCCCTTAAACAATGTAAACTGTTCCTATTATTGATCACATCATTTCTATTTGGTGCAACATTTAAAAACAATGAAACTGGGAATCAAAATGGCATGCGCACATTCCATTATTTCACAGTAATGCCTTGCGATCTGGAGGGTGGCCTTTTGCATCCCCCCAATGGTCCAAATATCTTCTTAGGGAGCGGCTGCATAGGTGATGGTTTTGGAGAGTCTGGCGTGCCCAAAGTAAAATGACTGCCACTCAGGCCCAGTAAATAGGATATGCACATAATTAGTACTATTGGATAGGAAACACTCTGAAGTTTCTAAGAGTGTTAAAATAATGTATGTGAGTATAACAGAACGGATATAGCAGGCGAAAACCCGAGGACTTGACCTTCTTCTCCAGGCTGCCTATTCATTTTTATTTTAACCAGGACTGGGACTGCAGTACCTATGGCTTCCACTAGATGTCAGCAGTCTCTATACAAAGACTGGGAGCGATAGGCGTAAGCAAAATGGATAGGAAGAGGAAATGGTCAAGGGAGCTCAGATGTCAACAAGATTTCTCGGGCGCGAGACTGGGTGCGCGCCCCACTATATTTTACTTATATAACGTTTAGGTCACCATCCGAGTGAAATATTATCGCTAATATTCATAAAAGGATAGCTAAGGATGCATTATAACTGGTCTTTGATTTGTTTAGGAAAAGTTTATAGGTATATTTGAATGCGTTCTCTTCACGTTTCAATGGGCGATTTGACGTTGGATTTTCTGAACATAACGCGCCAACCAAACTGAGATTTATGGATATAATAAATGACTTTTTCTAACAAAAGAACCATTGGATGTCTTCGTTGGACACTTGGGAAGCCCTCAGCAGAAGTTATTCAAAAGGTAAGGGATTTGTTTTCGCCGTGATATGGGTTTTGTGTGAACCGCGCTGGTTTATGAATTTATGCTAATGGTTAAATATGTGAGGTGCTATCCTCAAACAATCAAATGTTGTGCTTTCGCCGTAAAGCCTTTTTGAAATCTGACGACGCTGTGATATTGCCAAGAAGCAGAGCTTTTGATGACTATGCAACACTTGTATATTGATGAATGTTTAATAATTCAACTTTTGGATTTTGAATTTGGCGCCTTACATTTCACCGGGCGCCCCTCTGCTCCCTAAGTAGATATGTAATCCGTGCCCTTGCCAAAATCATGGACAGTAATGGTTTGAGAACATCCCAAGATTTGAAAGACACATAACCAGGCAACTCCTTTTCCTATATATTTTTTATTTAACTAGGCAAGTCAGTTAAGAACGAATTCTTATTTTACAATGACGGCCTACCCGTCCAAACCCTCCCCTAACGATGCTGGGCCAATTGTGCGCGGCCCTATGATCAAACGCCTCTAGAACTGAGATGCAGTGCCTTAGATCGCTGTGCCACTCGGAAGCCCAAACTATTTACAACTTATGTCAGCTATGATGGCCTATGGAGTCCCTTGAGATACCCAATTACCGAATCATCCAATGATGGGATTTATAATTAAATTATCTCTGCACCCAAAAGTTCTGACCTTTATAATACACTACATGACCAAAAGTATGTGGACACCTGCTCGTCGAACATCTCATTCCAAAATCATGGGCATTAATATGGAGCTGGTTCCTCCTTTGCTACAATAACAGCCTCCACTCTTCTGGGAAGTCTTTCCACGTGATGTTGGAACATTGCTGCAGGGACTTGCTTCCATTCAGCCACAAGAGCATTGGTGAGGTCGGGCACTGATGTTGGGCGATAAGGCCTGGCTCGCAGTCAGCATTCCAATTCATCCCAAAGGTGTTCGATGGGGTTGAGGTCAGGGCTCTGTGCAGGCCAGTCAAGTTCTTCCACACAGATCTCGACAAACCATTTCTGTATGGACCTCGCTTTGTGCACAGAGGCATTGTCATGCTGAAACAGGAAAGGGCCTTCCCCAAACTGTTGCCACGAAGTTGGAAGCACAGATTCGTCCAGAATGTCATTGTATGCTGTAGCGTTAAGATGTCCCTACACTGGAACTAAGGGACCTAGCCTGAACCATGAAAAACAGCCCCAGACCATTATTTCTCCTCCACCAAACTTTACAGTTGGAACTATGCATTGGGGCAAGTAGCGTTCTTCTGGCATCCGCCAAACCCATATTCATCTGTCAGACTCCCAGATGGTGAAGTGTGATTCATCACTCCAGAGAACGCGTTTCCACTGCTCCAGAGTCCAATGGTGGCGAGCTTTACACCACTCCAGCCGACGCTTGGCATTGCGCATGGTGATCTTAGGCTTGTGTGCGGCTGCTCGGGAATGGAAACCCATTTCATGAAGCTCCGACAAACAGTTATTGTGCTGACGTTGTTTCCAGAGGCAGTTTGGAACTCTGTAGTGAGTGTTGCAACTGAGGACAGACGGTTCTGTGAACTTGTGTGGCCTACCACTTCGCGGCTGAGCCGATGTTGTTCATAGACATTTCCACTTCACAACAACAGCACTTACAGTTGACCGGGGCAGCTCTAACAGGGCAGAAATTTGATAAACTGACTTGTTGGAAAGGTGGCATCCTATGACGGTGCCACGTTGAAAGCCACTGAGCTCTTCAGTAAGACCATTCTACTGCCAATGTTTGTCTATGGAGATTGCATTGCTGTGTGATTGATTTTTTACACCTATCAGCAACGGGTGTGGCTGAAATAGCCAAATCCACTCATTTGAAGGGGTGTCCACATATTTTTGTATATATAGTGTACATTACACAACACAAGATGTTGCCTGATAGTCTAATGCGTCTTGTTACAACACACACACACCAAACACACACACACACACACACAACCTTGTATGGCTTTTCTTCATACTGCAATGAATCATCTTGATATTGCTTTCCTTTTGTTCCTACTGAATGCAATAACCTGACCTTATGACAGCAACATCTAAAACAAATCCAAATGAAAGAAAAACAAAATCAATGTGTTGTATTCTTACCCGACATATGTGTCCGAAATAGAGCCGTGCTCCTAGGCTTTGATCATCACCTTGCAATGAAGGGTTCTATTTTTAGAAAACCGTTAAACATGGTTTTATATAAAGAACATAACATGCACAAAGAGTATGATAGCAGAATATCACAAATATGAACGCGCGCGCGTGCGTGCATGCAGCAGCGCTTAGAATCCGCGAGATCGTTCTGATTCTAGAGTTGCGCAGACAGAAATCACCGAGCTAATTTTAACTCCGCCAGCGCGCGCCAAGCCAGCAAGCTCCATTCACAAATTTCTCGTCTTCCCTCCCTCAGCCCTCCTTCCCCTCCCTCAGCCCTCCTTCCCCTCCCTCTCTCCCATGCACGCACGCACACGAACGCGCGTACAGGCACACACGCACACGCACACACATATAGGACTGAGGCCACTTAACCGCAATACAATCTTTTTGATGGTTTCTATTTCTATCTATTGTTTTCTATTATTGTTTTTTATTGCCAACAAACGATCTATTAATAAACACATCAACACATGTATAAGTAGGCTAAAGACGTAACAATACCACAGTTTCATTCAACAGCATCGCTTTTTCCCCAGCGCAGTCCGTGACTGTAGAGCAAGAGAGAGCGAGAGAGAGAGGGGGGATAGAGAGGAGGGGGAGATAGAGAGGAGGGGAGAGACAACGCCATAGAGATGACAGAGAATAAGAATACAACAAATATATAAATTACCAGTTCCTTGCGTCTAACTCTTTTGCACCGCTGGATAAAAATTCAAAATATTTTGTGTAGAGTAGTCCTTGAAGAGAGGGTCGTGGTGCGGATCTCTTACGCTATCCCTTCGTTAGCATCGCTTCAACACTCTCGGCAGTTTCACCGCCTCTGCCGCTTGCCGCTCTCCTCCAGCATAGCCCATGCACACCGCTCATTGGACGCGCTGCGGACGATTCGATAATTCTCCCCTGCTGACGTCAGAAGCTCACTACAGTCATGCTGTGTCGCTGGGTTCTGTGAATCACAGACGGAATATTGATAATGAAAACCGGTTTCTCCGGGTTTCATAAACAACACTACTAGATCGGTAGAACGGAGGACGGGGCCTGGGAAACAGGCAAACGGGTGGGTGGGATTTTGTTGGGATGGGAACGTGCATATCACACTCTAGAATCGCCCTTCCATCCCTGGGTCCGGTACGCACGCACGCCTGCCTGGTGGCGCGCGCACACACACACATACATACATACATACATACATACATACATACCCCAAGGTCGACGTGGTGCGTACGGATTTTGCAGACAGACAGACTCTTAGCGAACTGCATGCACTTTATCCTTCTCATCGCAGCGCAGTTGAGAGTGAGGAACCTCGGTCGCAACTCAAGCGACACGGACACACAACTCCATTGCGTCTCGAAACATACTGTATATATAAACTAAGTCCTCCCTCAAAACAACACTGTAAAAAGTCATATTTAGTCTCTCTCATTGAGTACTCTGTGGTTTGTAGCGGGTTGGCGGTGTAACGGCTCTAACCAGCTCAACCTGCATCATAAAACACAAACCCATTTAGCAGCTACCCAGCAGCCAACAAACAGCCTTTTGACAGGCCTATAATCTCAATCTATAGATATCACCTGATGAGGTGTCTTTTGTGCACTTGTTCAATGTCATGGTAGAGTGTGTGTGTGTGTGTGTGTGTGTGTGTGTGTGTGGATTAGATGATTCATTCTCTTCTAAACGTGTATTGTCCCTCCAAGACTCACCATTCCATGCAGAAATGTTTCAGCTCCTCCCCCCTCATTCATTGCATATGGCACGTCATAAAATATAACCCATCTTCCGCATCAGGAAGTGAAGTACGTGGTCCACATGTTGCATGAGTTATGTGATCAATGATTGATTAATGGAAGTTAAGAAACTATTTGCAGGGGAACTAGCATAATATAAATAGAATATAGGGTGTTATATATAGGGTGGTATAAAGGGTGGTGTATATAGGGTGTTATATATAGGGTGGTATAAAGGGTGGTGTATATAGGGTGTTATATATAGGGTGGTATAAAGGGTGGTTTATATAGGGTGCTATATATAGGGTGGTATATATAGGGTGGTGTATATAGGGTGTTATATATAGGGTGGTATAAAGGGTGGTGTATATAGGGTGTTATATATAGAGTGGTATATAGGGTGGTGTATATAGGGTGTTATATATAGGGTGGTATAAAGGGTGGTTTATATAGGGTGTTATATATAGGGTGGTATATAGGGTGGTGTATATAGGGTGTTATATATAGGGTGGTATATAGGGTGGTGTATATAGGGTGTTATATATAGGGTGGTATAAAGGGTGGTTTATATAGGGTGTTATATATAGGGTGGTATATAGGGTGGTGTATATAGGGTGTTATATATAGGGTGGTATAAAGGGTGGTGTATATAGGGTGTTATATATAGGGTGGTTTGTTATGTACAGGGTGGTATAGTGCGTTTCATCAAGGCTTGAGATTAGACTAGCACACTCATCTCTCTCTCTCTCTCTCTCTGAACACAATTACATCATCACACCTTTCGTGTAGGAAACTCTCCGGCCCACACGCTCTCTGTGACCCCCCTCCTCCGCTCCTCCTCCTCCTCTGCCCTCCTCCGCTCCTCCTCTCCCGCGGTGAGTTCTTTCAGTTGAATCATGCTTCTCATCAGTGTTGTCTGCAGTGTGTACAAATGTAGACTCTTAAATTGAGCCAGTTTGCTACAGCAGGAAAATTATCCTGCAGCATCAGGAAATGTTCATTATTATGTGGATTATTATTAATGGACATTTTTGTAGGGGTTGATACATTTTTCATTAGGGGAAATCAAGTCTGCAATTTCAAAGTGAAAAAAAAACTTTAAAAGCCTTTTTTCAAACTCAAATACATTAAAAGTTTGTATTTGATCAAATTAATCTCTGAAAAAGTTATTCCTGTCAAATTGTGCAATGAGCCTGATTGTAGTACAATGATACATTGCTGTAGTGAAATGTGATGTTGCAAATGCAAAACACACACACACACACACACAATTGTGCATATAACATTAATAATTAAGGCTCGCGGACCGCTAGCAGTCCACCTACGACAACATCCAGGGAAATTGCAGAGCGCCAAATTCAAAATACAAAAAGTGTAATATTAAACATTCATGAAAATACAAGTGTCACACATCATTCAAAAGCTTAGAATCTTGGTAATCGAACTGTGTTGTCCGATTTACAATAGGCTTTACGGCGAAAGCATAGCATTCGATTGTCTGAGGACAGCGCCCCACAACAACATATTTTTCAAACCAAAAAGTCTGTTTAGTTGGCGCCATTGATTTCAGTAATCCACTCATTCAACATGCAGACAAAGAAATCCGGTAAAGTTCGTCCAAACAAGTCAAACGACGATTCTAATTAATCCTCAGGTACCCTAATATCTAAATAAACGATAATATTTAAGACAGAGAATAGTATGTTCAATAGGGAAGAGACATAACGAAGAGCTTGCACCTCATTCACGTGCGCCAAAAGACTACTGTCCTAATGAGGCACACCTTGGATAAACTACAATTACTTGTTCGTTTTTCAAAGTGGAAGCTATAGGTACTGCAATCTGGGAGCTATTTTTTTGTATAGTCAATGGGCTGTCATTGGAAAGGCCTGTGACCTCCCAAAAAAATAATTCTGGATGGATTTCCCTCTGGTTTTTGCCTGCCATATTAGTTCTGTTATACTCACAGACATTAGTCTAACAATTGTAGAAACGTCAGAGTGTTTTCTATCCAATGCTACCAATTATATGCATATCCTAGCTTCTGGGCCTGAGTAGCAGGCAGTTTACTTTGGGCACGTCAGACAGGCGGAAATTCAAGATACTGCCCCCTAGTCCTAAGTTTAAGTATACAGTGCATTCGGAAAGTATTCAGACCCCTTGACTTTTCCCACATTTTGTTTCGTTAAAGCCTTATTTTAAAATTGATTAAATATACACTACCGTTCAAAAGTTTTAGAACACCTAGTATTTCTTTATTTTTACTATTTTCTACATTGTAGAATAATAGTGAAGACATTAAAACTATAAAATAACACATATGGAATCATGTAGTAACCAAAAAAGTGTTAAGCAAATCAAAACATATTTAATATTTGCAATTTGTCAAATAGCCACCCTATGAGCCATGCTGGTTGAGTGTGCCTTGAATTCTAAATAAATCACTGACAGTGTCACCAGCAGAACACCCCCACACCATCACACATCCTCCTCCATGCTTCATGGTGGGAACCACACATGCGGCGATTATCTGTTCACCCACAACGCGTCTCACAAAGACACGGTGGTTGGAACCAATAATCTCCAATTTGGACTCGCGAGCAAAGGACAGATTTCCACCGGTCTAATGTCCATTGCTCAATTTTCTTGGCCCAAGCAAGTCTCTTCTTATTATTGGTGTCCTTTAGTAGTGGTTTCTTTGCAGCAATTCGACCATGAAGGTCTGATTCACACAGTCTCCTCTGAACAGTTGATGTTGAGATGTGTCTGTTACTTGAACTCTGTGAAGCATTTATTTGGGCTGCAATTTCTGAGGCTGGTATCTCTAATGAACTTATCCTCTGCAGCAGAGGTAACTCTGGGACTTCCATTCCTGTGGCGGTCCTCATGAGAGCCAGTTTCATTATAGCGCTTGATGGTTTTTGCGACTGCAATTGAAGAAACTTTCAAAGTTATTGAAATTTTCCTGATTGACTGAGTGCGTTTCATCAAGGCTTGAGATTAGACTCTCTCTCAGAGAGAGAGAACGAGAGAGCGAGAGCGCGAGAGCGAGAAAGAGAGAGCGAGCGAGCGAGAAAGAGAGCGAGCGAGCGAGAAAGAGAGCGAGAAAGAAAGAGAGAGCGAGCGAGAGCAAGCAAGAAAGAGAGCGAGCGAGCGAGCAAGAGAGAGCGAGCGAGAGCTAGCGAGAAAGAGAGAGCGAGCGAGCGAGAGCGAGAAAGAAAGAGAGCGAGCGAGCGAGCTCGAGCGAGCGAGCGAGAAAGAAAGAGCGAGAGCGCGAGCGAGAAAGAAAGAGAGAGAGAGCGAGCGAGCGCGCGCGCGAGAAAGAAAGAGAGAGAGAGAGAGCGAGCGAGAGCGCGAGCGAGAAAGAAAGAGAGAGAGAGAGAGCGAGCGAGAGCGCGAGCGAGAAAGAAAGAGAGAGAGCGAGCAAGAAAGAGAGAGAGAGAGAGCGAGCGAGAGCGCGAGCGAGAAAGAAAGAGAGAGAGCGAGCAAGAAAGAGAGAGAGAGAGAGCGAGCGAGCGAGCGAGCGAGCAAGAGAGCGAGAGAGAGAGAGAGCGAGCGAGCGAGCAAGAGAGCGAGCGAGAGAAAGAGAAAGAAAAAGAGCGAGAGAAAGAGAAAGAAAGCGAGAGAGAGAGAAAAAGAAAGCGAGAAAGAAAGAGAAAGAAAGAGAACGAAAGCGAGAACGAAAGCGAGAACGAAAGCGAGAACGAAAGCGAGAAAGAGATAAAGAAAGCGAGAAAAAGAAAGCGAGAAAGAGATAAAGAAAGCGAGAAAGAGAGAGAGAAAGCGAGAAAGAGAGAAAGAAAGAGCGAAAAAGAGCGAGAGAGAGAGAAAGAAAGAGAGAGAGAAAGAGAAAGAAAGAGAGCGAGAGAACAAGAGAGAAAGAAAGAGAAAGAGAGCGAGAGAACAAGAAAGAGCGAGAAAGAAAGAGAAAAGAGCGAGAGAGAAAGAAAAAGAAAGAGAAAGAGCGAGAAAGAAAGCGAGAAAGAGAGAGAGAGAAAGAAAGCGAGAAAGAGAGAGAGAGAAAGAAAGCGAGAAAGAGAGAGAGAAAAAGAAAGCGAGAAAGAGAGAGAGAAAAAGAAAGCGAGAAAGAGAGAGAGAAAAAGAAAGCGAGAAAGAGAGAGAGAAAAAAGAGCGAAAGAGAGAAAAAGAAAGCGAGACAGAGAGAGACAGAGACAGAGAGAGAGATGGAGAGAGAGAGAGAAAGATACATAAAGAAGGAGAGATAGAGATAAAGAGAGATACTGTATATATAGAGAGAGAAAGAGAGATGGAGATAGAAAGAGAGCGATAGAGATATATAGAGAAAGAGAGATTTAGAGAGATATAGCAACCATCACTCCTGTGTTCCAATGGCACGTTGTGTTAGCTAATCCAAATTTATCATTTTAAAAGGCTAATTGATCATTAGAAAACCCTTTTACAATTATGTTAGCACAGCTGAAAACTGCTGTTCTGATTAAAGAAGCAATACAACTGGCCTTCTTTAGACTAGTTGAGTATCTGGAGCATCAGCATATGTGGGTTCGATTACAGGCTCAAAATGACCTGAAACAAAGAACTTTCTTCTGAAACTCTTGTTCTGAGAAATGAAGCCTATTCCATGCGAGAAATTGCCAAGAAACTGAAGTTCTCATACAACGCTGTGTACTACTGCCTTCACAGAACAGCGAACACTGGCTGTAACCAGAATAGAAAGAGGAGTGGGAGGCTCCGGTGCACAACTGAGCAAGAGGCCAAGTACATTAGAGTGTCTAGTTTGAGATACAGACACCTCACAAGTCCTCAACTGGCAGCTTCATTAAATAGTACCCGCAAAACACCAGTCTCAACGTCAACAGTGAAGAGGCGACTCCGGGATGCTGGCCTTCTAGGCAGAGTTTCTCAAACTAGACTCTCTAGTGCTTCTTAATCAGAACAGTTTTCAGCTGTGCAAACATAATTGCAAAAGGGTTTTCTAATGATCAATTAGCCTTTTAAAATGATAAAAACTTGGACTAGCTAACACAACGTGCCATTGGAACACAGGAGTGATGGTTGCTGATAATGGGCCTCTATACGCCTATGTAGATAGTCCCAAAAAAGCAGCATTAACAATGTCTACACTGTATTTCTGATCTATTTGATGTCATTTTAATGGACAAAAAATGTGCTTTCTTTCAAAAACAAGGACATTTCTAAGTGACCCCAAACTTTTGAACGATAGTGTATATAGAGATAAAGTGAGAAATATATATATATATATATATATATAGAAAGAGAGATATAGTTATAGAAAGAGAGTGTCACGACTTCCGCCGAAGTCGGTGCCTCTCCTTGTTCGGGCAGTGTTCGGCGGTCGACGTCACCGGTCTTCTAGCCATCACCGATCCACTTTTCATTTTCCATTTGTTTTGTCTGTGTTTTCCACACCTGGTTTCAATTCCCTCATGACATGTTGTGTATTTAACCCTCTGTTCCCCCCATGTCTTTGTGTGGGATTGTTGTTTTAGTGCTTGTGCACATTATTTTAGACTGGTGCGTTTCGGGTTATTTTGTGCCCATGTACGCTCGTGTTGTTTTACCGTTGGGTGATAATTATTAAATGACTACGAACACTACCAAGTTTTGCTCTCCTGCGCCTGACTTCTCTGCCACCAGTTAAGCAATCCTTACAGAATCCCACACCACCTATGGAGTCAGCAGGAGCAGGTGCCTCAGGAGTAGGAGTGGAGGAGCGCGTCCGGGAGCATGCGGCGATGCTTCAACATTTAGGCGCCGCCATGGACCGCGTTGTTCAGACCATGGACCGTTGGGAGTGACAGGGAGTTCCTCCAGCGCCTCTACCCGTACAACCACAGGTCCCACCTAGCGCCTCTCTTTCACCCGGTCCCAATGGAATTCATCTCGCCCTTCCCCGGGAGTACAACGGGACGGCTGCACGCTGCCAGGGGTTCTTGCTGCAATTGGACCTCTACCTGGCAACCATTCACCCGGCTCCTTTGGGCCGTGAGAGGGTGTCCGCCCTCGTCTCGTGCCTCTCAGGGAAGGCCTTGGAGTGGGCCAACGCCCACTGTGGGAGGAAGGAGATGTGGCGCTGGACCACTTTGAGGATTTCACCCGCCGTTTCCGGGCAGTCTTCGACCACCCACCCGAGAGTAGAGCGGCGGGTGAACGTCTCTTCCATCTGAGGCAGGGGACGAGGAGTGCTCAGACGTTCGCCATGGATTTTCGGACCCTGGCCGCCGGCGCAGGATGGAACAGGGCCCTGATTGACCATTATCACTGCAGTTTGCACGAGGACGTCCGTCGGGAGTTGGCCTGCATGGACACCACCCTCACCTTTGACCAGCTGGTGGACCTGTCCATTCGGTTGGATAACCTGCTGGCTACCCGCGGACGTCCAGAGCAGGGTCTGTCGGTTCCATCAGCACCACCGCTCCGGTACCCATGGAGCTGGGAGGCACTATGCGTAGGGAGACTGGAGGAGGTTCCGTCTCGTCGGTTCCTCTGGGGATCGAGGCAGCAGGCAGGGTACTCTGGCGTCATCCCAGGTGAGCCGGCACCATTCTCACCCAGAGCCCTCTGTTGCACACTTGTTTTTCTATGTTACTTTTTCTGAGTTTTCCCCACATTCCCAACATAAGGCGCTCGTCGATTCAGGCGAGGCTGGGAATTTTATAGACAGATCGTTCGCCCTTAGTTTAGGGATTCCTATTGTTCCCGTGGATGTGCCCTTCCACGTTCATGCCTAAGATAGTCGACCATTAGGGTCAGGGTTGATCAGGGAGGCCACCGCTCCTCTGGGTATGGTAATGGAGAGGGGTCACAAGGAGAAGATCAGTCTCTTCCTCATTGACTCTCCTGCGTTTCCCATGGTGCTAGGTCTACCCTGGTTAGCTTGTCATGACCCCAATGTGGGCCATGTTTTTCACCCTTTCCTACAGACCAGGTTCCCAGAACGTAAAGGCAGACGCACTGTCCCGGCTGTATGACACAGGAGCGGTACATGGATCCTACCCCCATACTCCCGGCCTCCTGCCTAGTGGTGCCGGTAGTGTGGGAGCTGGACGCTGACATTGAGCAGGCGTTACGTGCAGAGCCAGCTCCGCTTCAGTGTCCCGCTGGTCGTCTGTACGTTCCGTCTGCTGTCCGTGACCGGTTGATCTATTGGGCCCACACTTCACCCTCCCTGGTCATCCTGGGATCGGTCAGACGGTGCGCTGTTTGGTTGGGAAGTACTGGTGGCCTTTTCTTTACGCAGGTCTTCTGGCACTACGGGGTGCCTGAGGATATAGTGTCTGATCAAGGTCCCCAGTTCACTTAGAGGGTCTGGAAGGCGTTCATGGAACGTCTGGGGGTCTCGATCAGCCTTACCTCTGGGTTTCATCCCGAGAGTAACGGGCAGGTGGAGAGAGTGAACCAGGATGTGGGTAGGTTTCTGAGGTCGTATTGCCAGGACCAGCCGGGGGAGTGGGCGTCGTTCGTGCCCTGGGCAGAGATGGCTCAGAACTCCACTAACCTCTCCCCCTTCCAGTGTGTATTGGGGTACTAGCCGGTTCTGGCGCCGTGGCATCAGAGTCAGACCGAAGCTCCTGCGGTGGACGACTGGTTCAGGCGCGCGGAGGAGACATGGGACGCCGCCCATGTTCATCTCCAGTGGGCCGTGCTGCGCCAGAAAGCCAGCGCAGACCGTCACCGCAGTGAGACCCCGGTGTTTGCACCGGGGGACCGGGTCTGGCTCTTGACCTGAAACCTGCCCCTCCGCCTGCCCTGCCGGAAGCTGGGTCCGCGGGGCCATTTAAAGTCCTGAGGAGAGTGAACAAGGTTTGTTATAGGTTACAGCTTCCCCCCGATTACCGTATTAACCCCTCATTCCATGTGTCTCTCCTCAGGCCGGTGGTGGCTGGTCCGCTCCAGGAGTCTGAGGTGCGGGAGGTCCCTCCGCCCCCTCTGGACATCGTGGGGGCCCCGGCGTATTCAGTCTGCTCCATACTGGATTCGAGGTGTCGGAAGAGGGGCCTTCAGTACCTCGTGGAGTGGGAGGGGTACGGTCCAGAGGAGAGATGCTAGGTTCCGGTGGAGGACGTTTTGGACCCATCTATGCTGCGGGAGTTACCAAGTTTTGCTCTCCTGCGCCTGACTTCTCTGCCACCAGTTAAGCGAGAGCGAGAGAGCGATATATATAGAAAGATATATATATATATATATAGAGAGAGAGACACATATTTAGAGACAGAGAGAGAGAGAGATATAGATATATATATGTATATATATATATATATATATATATATATATATATATATAGAGAGAGAGAGAGAAAGGAATATATAGAGAGTAAGATACATAGAAAGAGAGATGGAGAGAAAGAAAGAGATATGCAGAGAGATTTCCAGATAGAGAGAGATAGAGAGAGATATGCAGAGAGATATAGAGAGAAAGAAAGATAGAGAGATATACAGATATAGAGAGAGAGATAGGCAGAGAGATATACAGATACAGAGAGCTAGAGAGAGATAAATCCAATGTGGATCTAGAATGAATTCTGTCTTTTCTTGATGAATACAGCAGTACGTTTAAAAAACATCAAGGTTCGGCCAAAATGACTATTACCCAAATTAACTTTGAACGCGTCTGAAATGGCACCCTATTCCCTTCATAGTGCCCTACGTTTAACCAGAGCCCTATGGGTAGTGCACTATTTAGGGAATAGGGTACCATTAGTCTCAAACTTCCTCTATAGATCCTCTTACTGCTGACAGTGGCCAAACCAAGGAACTCTAGCTGTCAGCTAATCTACATGAACTGTGTGTGTGTGTGTGGGGGGGGG
>QNTS01005001.1:70710-85467 GCA_003317085.1 Hucho hucho
TAAAAGTAGGCAATTCAGTGGCTCTACTCTCAGTATGAGCCGAAAACACACTCTTGTGCGTCAACACAAACTCGTCTGCCAACACAGACGCTTCTGACAAGGAGGATACTTTCTGTTCATTTAGGTAAACTACAATGCATTCAGGTAAGCAATTTCTAAACTCTTCCAACAAGATTAACTCCCAGAGAGAGTTGAAATCAGTTACCTTGCTAGCAGCATGCCATTTATCAAACAGATTTCCCTTATCTCTAGCAAATTCCACATAAGTCTTACCAGAAGACTTTCTATGAGACCTAAATCTGTCGGTATGCCTCAGGCACAAGCTCATAGGCGCGAAGAACAGTAGCTTTGACCACTTCATAATTCAAACTGTCTTCAAGAGGTAGCGCGGACAAAACCTCTTGGGCTTTACCAGTTAATTTACACTGAAGTAATAGGCACCATACCTCTTCAGGCCATTTCAATGCTACGGCTATTCGTTCAAAAACACAAAAATATGAGTCAACCTCTGACTCTCTGAACAAAGGTACTAAGGTAATCTGCCTACTAATGTCAAAAGTGTTGGAAGCCACAGCTGGTGAGGACGGCTCACTAACAGGCACAGCATGAACGGAGGCTAGCCTCGCTGTCTCTGCCTCCAGTTCCATCTGGCGCATTTTGAACTCCAACTGCCGCTGGTCTCTTTCTTTTTCTGCCTCAAGTTTACACATTTCCAACTGGAGATTTTCTTGCCTAATTTGGACTCTCTTCCGCCTCCAGTTGGAGCTGTATCGAACGGACATCCCTCAGGGCATCACCGTGGGGTGACAGTGGGGAGAGTGGATCAAAACGGGGCAAAGTGGCTGGAACTTTAGCCTCGCCCTCAGTCTGAGACACCGACGGGCTTACAGGAGAAGCAACATCCCCTACAGGGGTAGTAGGCTCAGGCAGCGGTAACACAAGCACCTGCTCTTCCAACAAAACATTTAACACCAGCTGTTTAACCTCCGCTTTAACTAAACTCTGCAAAACAGATACAGAATAATGGTCAGCCAAGGTCAGTAAATCAACTCTACGACATTTGTCAAAAACCTCCCACGTAGGGTTATCCAAAAATGATTTTAAATCAAAAGTAGCCATCTTGAACTACCTCCCAAACACAAGAAATATCAAACACTAATGCTACATCAGCTATGAAGCTCAACACTGAACTAGACCACCAAAATAATTTGCACAAGCGGCATGGGTGTCAGTAAAGACAGAGCCCGGATGAGCCCCCCACTTATGTTACGAATCCCTTTTACCCCGTAGTCTAGGGGGAATGGAATCGAGACCCGCAACATATCTTATGCAAATTATAATAGTGAAAAGGAACAGTGAGAACAAAAATAAAACACAGACAAGTTAAATCTACTGTCAAACACTAATGGTTTATTTCTAAACACACGGTAAATGGGGCGTGGGGAAAAGGGGCTGAGCTGGACCCAAGGAAAGAAATAATAGATATTCAAAAACCCCTAAGCTAATCTACCTGCATCACGAACAGCTAGCTAACTAACCAATGTAGGGGATAATTTGATGACATGAATCAGCTGATTCCTAGGTCAGCTCCCTTTAATTGTGCTTAATTAAAGGTATTATTGAATTCACAAGTTTCTTGTATAAATGTCATAATTTAATGATCTTTTTCTCCACGACACCAATTAAATACAGTGGGTGGTCCGCCTAGTTCTAACTAATGTATTTAAACACAGGGTTTCCTACGGGTAATGTATGCCCAAGGGCGTCTTGTCTGGTTATCCCCTTTTCCACCAACAAACAAGCAAACATCTACAACACATCAATACATACTCACATGACAACAGCTAATGTGAGATCTAGGCGCAAAAACAAAAGAGACAGAGCGCACAAACAAACTAACAGCTACTGGGTTTCTGCGAATCCAAACAGAGAGGTGTAGAGAGCTACCAAAACAAGCCAGCTACAAAACAACAAGAGATAGCTACACAACCAGATAGAGAGCGCAATACAAGCTAGAGCTACAAAACCAGCCAGCTACTAAACAACAAGAGAGAGAGAGAGACAACTGACTGGGGTTTTAAACCAAGGGAAAGGGGATGTGATTGGGTAGGGGAAAAGGAGCAGGTGTGTCTTCTGATTGGGACTGATTGGTGATTGATGACTGCTGATGAGTGACACCTGTGACTAGGGCAGAAGGAGAGAAAACAAATACACACACAGGATACCTGTATCCGTAACAGACAGACAGACAGAATGTCCAGACCGGCAGACAGACAGACTGTCTAGACTCAGGAAGTTAGACAGACAGACCGTCCAGGCTCAGACAGACAGACAGACTGTCCATACTCAGACAGACAGACTATCCAGACTCAGGCAGACAGACTGTCCAGACTCAGGCAGTTCGACAGACAGACCATCCAGGCTCAGACAGACTGTCCAGTCTCAGGCAGACAGACAGACAGACTGTCCAGACTCAGACAGACAGACAGACTCAGGCAGACAGACAGGCAAACTGTCCAGACTCAGGCAGAAAGACTCTCCAGACAGGCAGACAGACAGACACACAGACTGTCCGGTATTCAAAAATCACTCAAGGTAGACTGGAAGGGACCAGCTCAAGCACCTCTCCCCTTTCTTCAAAGGACAGTCCTTGTAATTTAGCCTGTAATGATCAAGAAAAGCAACATAAAATTACAGAATGTAACCAAATGCTGTGTGATGAGATAAGGGTAAACAGTACCACAGGTGAAAGATTTCTACTAACCTTCATCTCGGTCAGCCTCTCCTTGCAGTCGCTCTTCCTGTCCAAACATTTCTGCATCCCTGCCTGTGCCCCTGGACGGTCAGTGGCTCTTCTAAACTGGAATCCTACAGAAAAAAAACATGTACACAACCCAAGTTGATAATCACCTGAAAAGACAAGTGGACATTGGCTCTGTGAATACCTGGATGGAGCTTTAATTTGAAAGCATAATAACAGACTGCCCAGACTCAGGCAGACAGACAGACATACAGGCAGACAGACAGACAGACATACTGTCCAGACTCAGGCAGTTAGACAGACAGACCGTCCAGGCTCAGACAGACAGACAGGCTGTCCAGACTCAGGCAGACAGACAGAAATACTGGCCAGACTCAGGCAGACAGACAGACTGTCCAGACTCAGGCAGATAGACAGACAGACAGACTGTCCAGACTCAGGAAGACAGACAGATAGATAGATAGACAGATAGATAGATAGATAGATAGATAGATAGATAGATAGATAGATAGATAGATAGATAGATAGATAGATAGATAGATAGATAGATAGATAGATAGATAGATAGATAGATAGACAGACAGACTGTCCAGACTCAGGCAGACAGACAGACTGACTGTCCAGACTCAGGCTGACAGACAGACTGTCCAGACTTTAGCAGACAGACAGACAGACAGACTGCCCAAACTCAGGCGAATAGATAGATAGACAGACAGATTGTCCAGACTCAGGCAGACAGACAGACAGACAGACAGACAGACAGACAGACTGTCCAGACTCAGGCAGATAGACAGACAGACAGACTGTCCAGAGTCAGGAAGACAGATTGATAGACAGACAGACAGACTGTCCAGACTCAGGCAGACAGACAGACTGACTGACTGTCCAGACTCAGGCTGACAGACAGACTGTCCAGACTCAGGCAGGCAGACAGACAGACAGACTGTCCAGACTCAGGCAGACAGATAGATAGACAGACTGTCCAGACTCAGGCTGACAGACAGACAGGCAAACACTTCAGTCTCTCTCTCTCTGATTGTGGAGTGTCCAGGGCAGAATAATGACAAAGATCCATGTGTTGATGTCCAGCTGTCAGTGTCAGGGGTTGGGGTCAATTCCATTTCAATTCCAGTGATTTCAGGAAGTACACTGAAATTCCAATTCCATCTTAAATTCTCTTCAATGCTTTCAATGAGGAAGATTTGGAATTGATATTTAGTTTACTTTCTGTGTTGAGTTGCTTGCCTGGCTACCCAAACTCCTTGTTCCGGCCAAATGATTGGTCCCAGAAACCGATGGGTTGGGCCAGAGGCAGAACACACATGGGTAAAGCTGCGTTTGAAAATGTGTCATTGGCTTTGATACTCTGATTGGTTAGAGATGATCCAATCACTGATGACGACTTCAACGCCGGCAGTCTCAGACTGAAATATGTAGCTAAAATAGAGCAGAGGAAGAGTTCAGTTTGAGTCGTCAGGAAGCATCTTCTCCTGGTATAGCAGTCAAATCATTTCCCAAATGGCACCCTATTCCCATTAAAGTGTACTACTTTTGACCAGGGCAAAAGGGTACAGTTGAAGTCGGAAGTTTACATACACTTAGGTTGGAGTCATTAAAACTCCACAAATTTCTTGTCAACAAACTATAGCTTTGGCTAGTCGGTTAGGACATCTACTTTGTGCATGACACAAGTCATTTTTAAAACAATTGTTTACAGACAGATTATTTCACTTATTATTCACTGTATCACAATTCCAGTGGGTCAGAAGTTTACATACACTAAGTTGACTGTGCCTTTAAACAGCTTGGAAAATTCCAGAAAATGATGTCATGGCTTTAGAAGCTTCTGATAGGCTAATTGACATAATTTGAGTCAATTGGAGGTGTACCTGTGGATCTATTTCAAGGCCTACCTTAAAACTCAGTGCCTTCTTTGCTTGACATCATGGGAAAATCAAAATAAATCAGCCAAGACCTCAGAAATTGTTTTTAGACCTCCACAACTCTGGTTCATCCTTGGGAGCAATTTCCAAATGCCTGAAGGTACCACGTTCATCTGTACAAAAAATAGTATGCAAGTATAAACACCATGGGACCACGCAGCCGCCATACCGCTCATGAAGGAGACGCGTTCTCTCTCCTAGAGATGAACGTACTTTGGTGCATGAAGTGCAAATCAATCCCAGAACAACAGCAAAGGATCTTGTGAAGACGCTGAATGAAACAGGTACAAAAGTATCTATATCCACAGTAAAACGAGTCCTATATCAACATAACCTGAAAGGCCGCTCAGCAATGAAGAAGTCACTGCTCCAAAACCGCCATAAAAAAGCCAGACTACGGTTTGCAACTGCACATGGGGACAAAGATCGTACTTTTTGGAGAAACGTCCTCTGGTCTGATGAAACAAAAATAGAACTGTTTGGCCATAATGACCATCGATATTTTTGGAGGAAAAAGGGGGAGACTTGCAAGCTAAAGAACACCATCCGAACCATGAAGCACGGGGGTGCCAGCATCATGTTGTGGTGGTGCTTTGCTGCAGGAGGGACTGGTGCACTTCACAAAATAGATGGCATCTTGAGGCAGGAAAATTACGTCGATATATTGAAGCAACATCTCAAGACATCAGTCAGGAAGTTAAAGCTTGGTCGCAAATGGGTCTTCCAAATGGACAATGACCCCAAGCATACTTCCAAAGTTGTGTCAAAATGGCCTAAGGACAACAAAGTCAAGGTATTGGAGTGGCCATCACAAAGCCCTGACCTCAATCCCATAGAAAACTTGTGGGCAGAACTGAAAAAGCGTGTGCGAGCAAGGGGGCCTACAAACCTGATTCAGTTACACCAGCTCTGTAAGGAGGAATGGGCCAAAATTCACCAAACTTATTGTGGGAAGCTTGTGGAAGGCTCCCTGAAACCTTTGTCCCAAGTTAAACAATTTAAAGGCAATGCTACCAAATACTAATTGAGTGTATGTAAACTTCTGACCCACTGGGAATGTGATTAAATAAATAAATGCTGAAATAAATCATTCTCTCAACTATTATTTCACATTCCTAAAATAAAGTGGTGATCCTAACTGACCTAAGACAGGGAATTTCTACTAGGATTAAATGTCAGGAATTGTGAAAAACTGAGTTTAAATGTATTTGGCTAAGGTGTATGAAAACTACCGACTTCAACTGTAAATATATACACACACACATATATAGTTATACAAAACTATACAGTGAAGGAAAAAAGTATTTGATCCCCTGCTGATTTTGTACGTTTGCCCACTGACAAAGAAATGATCAGTCTATAATTTTAATGGTAGGTTTATTTGAACAGTGAGAGACAGAATAACAACAAAAAAATCCAGAAAAACGCATGTCAAAAATTTTATAAATTGATTTTCATTTTAATGAGGGAAATAAGTATTTGACCCCTCTGCAAAACATGACTTAGTACTTGGTGGCAAAACCTTTGTTTGCAATCACAGAGGTCAGACGTTTCTTGTAGTTGGCCACCCGGTTTGCACACATCTCAGGAGGGATTTTGTCCCACTCCTCTTTGCAGATCATCTCCAAGTCATTAAGGTTTCGAGGCTGACGTTTGGCAACTCGAACCTTCAGCTCCCTCCACAGATTTTCTATGGGATTAAGGTCTGGAGACTGGCTAGGCCACTCCAGGACCTTAATGTGCTTCTTCTTGAGCCACTCCTTTGTTGCCTTGGCCGTGTGTTTTGGGTCATTGTCATGCTGGAATACCCATCCACGACCCATTTCCAATGCCCTGGCTGAGGGAAGGAGGTTCTCACCCAAGATTTGACGGTACATGGCCCCGTCCATCGTCCCTTTGATGCGGTGAAGTTGTCCTGTCCCCTTAGCNAGTCCTTCACGGCGTAGTGTGTTACCAATTGTTTTCTTGGTGACTATGGTCCCAGCTGCCTTGAGATCATTGACAAGATCCTCCGTGTAGTTCTGGGCTGATTCCTCACCGTTCTCATGATCATTGCAACTCCACGAGGTGAGATCTTGCATGGAGCCCCAGGCCGAGGGAGATTGACAGTTCTTTTGTGTTTCTTCCATTTGCGAATAATCGCACCAACTGTTGTCACCTTCTCACCAAGCTGCTTGGCGATGGTCTTGTAGCCCATTCCAGCCTTGTGTAGGTCTACAATCTTGTCCCTGCCTTCCTTGGAGAGCTCTTTGGTCTTGGCCATGGTGGAGAGTTTAGAATCGGATTGATTGATTGCTTCTGTGGACAGGTATCTTTTATACAGGTAACAAACTGAGATTAGGAGCACTCCCTTTAAGAGTGTGCTCCTAATCTCAGCTCGTTACCTGTATACAAGATACCTGGGAGCCAGAAATCTTTCTGATTGAGAGGGGGTCAAATACTTATTTCCTTCATTAAAATGCAAATCAATTTATAACATTTTTGACATGCATTTTTCTGTTTTTTTTTTGTTGTTATTCTGTCTCTCACTGTTCAAATAAACCTACCATTAAAATTATAGACTGATCATTTCTTTGTCAGTGGGCAAACGTACAAAATCAGCAGGGGATCAAATACTTTTTTCCCTCACTGTATATACTGTAATACTATACTAAATATACGTATACTAAATATATATTGCAAGGTAAGTCCAGACCTTCTGCAGAATCTTCCAGACCTTCTGATAGTAGCCTATGGGGACTCTGTTGAGTGCTCCGTCTAGACGTCTCCTACGCAGCCATTGGCCATGCCTCGTATCCTTGACGACGGGCGTGCTCACTGGAACGTCCAGAGACTCTATGGAAGGGAGCCTGTACCTCTGTGACACACACTCACATGGGCCACATACTGTAGCGACCTTAACCCAACACCTAGCGACCTCGCCAAGAGGTCCCCACCTCCTGGCGTAATGTTTAAGGTGTTGGCTTCACAGTCGCTTGACCCCGGTTCGAGTCCCGGTCGGGGCTACCCACCAAATTTGCTACAATACAAATATATGCATTCATATACAGTGCCAGTCAAAAGTTTTGACACACCCACTCATTCAAGGGTTTTTCTTAATTTTTACTATTTTCTACATTGTAGAATAATAGTGAAGACATGAAAACTGTATATTAAACTATATGTAGCCTTGAACCTCTCAATTTCCTTTTTACTCCATAGTCAAAACAGAACCAAACTGACATCCATACTGAACACAGACAGACCAGAAAGACCAGAGGGAATTCTCTCTCTCTCAATTTCTATTTCAATTCAAGGGGCTTTATTGGCATGGGAAACATATGTTTACATTGCCAAAGCAAGTGAAGTAGATAATAAACAAAAGTGAAATAAACAATAAAAATGAGCAGTAAACATTACACTCACAAAAGTTCCAAAAGAATAAAGATATTTTCAAATATCATATTGTGTCTCTCTGTCTCTCTCTTTCTTTCTTTCTTTCTTTCTTTCTTTCTTTCTTTCTTTCTTTCTTTCTTTCAATTGAATTGAATTCAAAGGGTTTTGTTGGCATGTTTACATTGCCAAAGCAAGTGAATTAGACAATAACCTAAAGGAAAATAAACAAGGGAAATAAACAATAAAAACTCAACAGTAAACATTACACTCACAAAAGTTTAACCTCTACGGGATCGGTGAACAGACTCAGGCAGTTAGACAGACAGACCGTCCAAGCACAGACAGACAGACTGTTTATCGAAATTGGGATCTCTCTCTCAATTCAATTCAATGCAATGCAAGGGTTTTATTGGCATGGGAAATATATGTTAACATTGTCAAAGCAAGTGAAGTAGATAATAAACAAAAGTGAAATAAACAATAAAAATGAACAGTAAACATTACACTCACAGAAGTTCCAAAAGAATAAAGACATTTCAAATGTCATATTATGTCCATATACAGTGTTGTAACGATGTGCAAATAGTTAAAGTACAAAAGGGAAAATAAATAAACAAAATATGGATTGTATTTACAGTGGTGTTTGTTCTTTACTGGTTGCCCTTTTCTTGTGGCAACAGGTCACAAATCTTGCTGCTGTGATGGCACACTGTGGTATTTCAGCCAGTAGATATGGAAGTTTATCAAAGGTGGGTTTGTTTTCGAATTCTATGTGGGTCAGTGTAATCTGAGGGAAATACTGTATGTGTCTCTAATATGGTCATACATTTGGCAGGAGGTTAGGAAGTGCAGCTCAGTTTCCAACTTATTTTGTGGGCAGTGTGCACATAGCCTGTCTTCTCTTGAGAGCCAGGTCTGCCTACAGCAGACATTCTCAACAGCAAGGCTATGCTCACTGAGTAAAATCAAATCAAATGTTATTAGTCACGTGCGCCGAATACAACAGGTGTAGACCTTACAGTGAAATGGTTACTTACAAGTCCCTAACCAACAATGTAGTTAAAAAAATTATGAAAAAGAAATAAAAGGAACAAGTAATTACAATAGCAGCAAAATCACAATAGCGAGACTATATACAGGTGGTACTGGTACATAGTCAATGTGCGGGGACACCGGTTAGTCAAGGTAACTGAGGTAATATGTACATGTAGGTAGAGTTATTAAAGTGACTATGCATAGACATTAACAACAGACCGTAGCAGCGGTGTAAAAGAGGTAGTGGGGGGGGCAATGCAAATAGTCTGGTTAGCCATTTGATTAGGTGTTCAGGAGTCTATTGGCTTGGGGGTAGAAACTGTTTAGAAGCTTCTTGGACCTAGATTTGGCGCTCCTGTACAGCTTGCCGTGTGGTAGCAGAGAGAACAGTCTATGACCAGGGTGGCTGGAGTCTTTGACAATTTTTAGGGCTTCCTCTGACATCGCCTGGTATAGAGGTCCTGGATGGCAGGAAGCTTGGCCCCAGTGATGTACTGGGCCGTACGCACTACCCTCTGTAGTGCCTTGCGGTTGGAGGTCGAGCAGTTGCCATACCAGGCAATGATGCAACCAGTCAGGATGCACTCGATGGTGCAGCTGTAGAACCTTTTGAGGATCTGAGGACCCATGCCAAATCTTTTCAGTCTCCTGAGGGGGAATAGGTTTTGTCGTGCCCTCTTCACGACTGTCTTGAAGCTCTCAACCTGCTCCACTACAGACCCGTCGATGAGAATGGGGGCGTGCTCAGTCCTCCTTTTCCTGTAGTCCACAATCATCTCCTTTGTCTTGCTCACGTTGAGGGAGAGGTTGTTGTCCTGGCACCACACGGCCAGGTCTCTGACGAGGCTGTCTTGTCGTTGTCGGTGATCAGGCCTACCACTGTTGTGTCATCGGCAAACTTAATGATGGTGTTGGAGTCATGCCTGGCCGTGCAGTCATGAGGGAACAGGGAATACAGGAGCTTTGAGGGAACTATGGTGTTGAACGCTGTGCTGTAGTCAATGAATAGCATTCTCACATAGGTGTTCCTTTTGTCCAGGTGGGAAAGGGCAGTGTGGAGTGCAGTAGAGATTGCATCATCTGTGGATCTGTTGGGGCGGTATGCAAATTGGAGTGGTTCTAGGGTTTCTGAGATAATGGTGTTGCCATGACCAGCCTTTCAAAGCACTTCATGGCTACAGACGTGTGCTACGGGTTGGTAGTCATTTAGGCAGGTTACCTTAGTGTTCTTGGGCACAGGGACTATGGTGGTCTGATTAAAAAGTGCTGGTATTACAGACTCAGACAGGGAGAGGTTTAAAATGTCAGTGAAGACACTTGCCAGTTTGTCAGCGCATGCTCGCAGTACACGTCCTGGTAATCCGTCTGGCCCTGCGGCCTTGTGAATGACCTGTTTAAAGGTCTTACTCAATTCGGCTGCAGAGAGCGTAGTCACACAGTTGTCCGGTACAGCTGGTGTTCTCATGCATGTGTCAGTGTTATTTGCCTCGAAGCGAGCATAGAAGTAGTTCAGCTCGTCTGGTAGGCTCGAGTCACTGGGCAGCTCTCGGCTGTGCTTCCCTTTGTAGTCTGTAATGGTTTGCAAGCCCTGCCACATCCGACGAGCATTGGAGCCTGTGTAGTACGATTCGATCTTAGTCCTGTACTGACGCTTTGCCTGTTTGATGGTTCGTCGGAGAACATAGCAAGATTTCTTATAAGTCTGTACATAGTCAAAGTTTTCCTTAAGTTTGGGTCAGTCACAGTGGTCAGGTATTCTGCCACTGTGAACTCTCTGTTTAGAGCCAAATAGCATTCTAGTTTTCTCTGTTTTTTGTTAATCCTTTCTAATGTGTCAAGTAATATTCTTTTTGTTTTCTCATGATTTGGTTGGGTCTAATTGTGTTGCTGTCTCTCAGCCCAGACAGATTAGACAGAGTGCCACTAATGCCCTTGATCGTGGCTCTAGTGTGTGGCTCTTCCGGTTTTGGTGTACCAATGGGGCCTCAGGGGACAGCTGTTGCCCTGCTTTAGAGCCTCTTCTCTGGGCTGCTCAGTCCGTCTGCTGGCCTTTCAGCTTCTCACCTCCAGTGAAGTGGAGTTTCCCCAGCACCATCTGGCCTGGACATTCCCATATTGTCGCTCTCACACATTCAGTGCCTTCAGGAACTTACTCCACATTTTGTTGTGTTACAGGCTGAATTCAAAATATATATTTTTTCTCACCCATCCAGACACAATATTCCATAATGACAAAGTGAAAACAATTCTTAGAAAGCACATTTGGCAGCGATTACAGCTGTGAGTCTCTAAGATCTTTCCACACCTGGATAGTGCAACATTTGCCCATTATTCTTTTCAACATTCTTCAAGTTCTGTCAAATTGATTGTTGATCATTGCCAGACAAAATCTTCAGGTCTTGCCAAGGAATTTCAAGTAGATTTAAGCCAAAACTGTAACTCGTCTTCACATTCACTCCAGTTTATATTTGGCCTTGTGTTTTAGGTTATTGTCCTGCTGAAAGGTGAATTTCAACTGTTCTGCCTGAGGCTATGGAACCCTGACCTGTTCACCAGACGTGCTACCTTGTCCCGGACCTGCTGTTTTCGACTCTCACTTTATACCTCACCTGCTGTCTCTAACTCTGAATGATCGGCTATGAAAAGCCAATTGACATTTACTCCTGACGTGCTGACCTGTTGCACCCTCTACAACCACTGTGATTATTATTATTTGACCCTGCTGGTCATCTATGAACGTTTGAACATCTTGGCCATGTACTGTTATAATCTCCACCCGGCACAGCCAGAAGAGGATTGGCCACCCCTCAGAGCCTGGTTCCTCTCTAGGTTACTTCCTAGGTTCCTGCTTTTCTAGGGAGTTTTCCTAGCCACCATACTTCTACATCTGCATTGCTTGCTGTTTGGGGTTTTAGACTGGGTTTCTGTATAGCACTTTGTGACATCAGGCTATATTAATACATTTGATTGATTGATTGAATTTGTCTCCCAGTGACTGGTGGAAAGCAGACTGAACCACTCTTTTTCTTTTTCATCCTAAAAAACTCCCTAGTCCTTAACGATTACAAGCAACCCCATAACATGATGCAGACATCATTATGCTTGAAAATATGGAGAGTGGTAATCAGTAATGTGTTGTACTGGATTTGACCCAAACATAATACCTTGTATTCAGGACAAAAAGTGAATTTCTTTGCCATATGTTTTGCAGTTTTACTTTAGTGCCGTGTTGCAAACAGGATGCATGTTTAGAATATTTTCAAGCTTCCATCTTTCCACTCTGTCAAACAGGTTAGTAATGTGGAGTAACTACAATGTTGTTGATCCATCCTCAGTTTTCTCCTACTACAGACATTAAACTCTGTAACTGTTCTAAAGTCACTATTGGCCCTATGGTGGAATCCCTGAGCAGTTTCCTTCCACATCTACCAATAGATGCCCTTATTTGCGAGGCATTGGAAAACCTCTCTGGTCGTTGTAGTTGAATCTGTGTTTGAAATTCATTGCTCGACTGAGGGACCTTCTAGTGTATGATTTATAAAGCCATATTGGGAAAAATGCTATTTTATCTCTGTTCTCTTTTAAAACTAGTTAGGGAGCGGCGGCAGTGTTGGGAGTTTTGGAGAGTCTGGCGTGCCCAAAGTAAAATGCCGGCCCAGAAACTAGGATATGCACATAATTAGTACTATTGGATAGGAAACACTCTGAAGTTTCTAAAACTGTTAAAATAATGGCTGTGACTATAACAGAACTGATATGGCAGGTGAAAACCCGAGTGTTTTTTTGTGACATGCCTTCTTTTCCAATGGTTGTCTATGGGATCTGCTGAAATCCAGGACCCAGCTTGCAGTACCTATGGCTTCCACTAGATGTCAATCATCTTTAGACAAGGTTTCAAGAGTTTACCTTGAAAAACAGCCGAATAGAAGAAGATTATGTAAGTGGAGTGAGGAAGTGATTTCTGTCTGTGGTGCGAGGGACCCGGGAGTGTGCACCTCAGTATTTTACTTTACTATCATTCAGGATATTATCTGTGTGAAATATAATCGTTAATAAACATAATAGTGTAGCTAAGGATCGATTAGAAACGTGGTTTGATTTGTTTGGACACAGTTTATAGGTATATTTTTACCGGTCTCTGTGTCTTCTATATTGGGCGAGTGAACGGTGAATTTTCTGAACAGAACGCGCCAACCAAACTGAGATTTATGGATATAAATAGGGAATTTTTCTAACAAAAGGAACATTGGATGTCTTGCTTGGACACTTCGGATTACCCCCAGCAGAAGATCATCAAAGGTAAGCGATTTATTTTAGCTCTTTTTATGTGTTTTGTGAGACCCGCGCTGGTTTTATTATTATGCTAATATGGGAAGTACATGGGGCGCTGTCCTCAGACAATCAAATGTTTTGCTTTCGCCATAAAGCCTTTAGAAATCTGACAACGCTGTGAGATTACCAAGAGTCTACGCTTTTGAAGAGCGTGCAACACTTGTATTTTTATGAATGTTTTATAATACTACATTTGTATTTTGAATTTGGCGCTCTACATTTTTACGGATGTTGTCAAGGATGGGGCGCTAGCGCCCCACTTCTCCTTAATTATCCCCAAGAGGTTAATCAGGTCGGTAAATAAATAGCAATTACGGTCCCATTCTCATTTGCTTCTAACAGTACCAAAAATTAGAACAGGTCATGGTAGAAATAGTTTTAATTACTCAGCTCCGTGGTCCTGGAATTCTCTCCTGAACATTTTAAAATGTGATAATCTAGTTTTGTTGGTGGAGTTTAAACACTTGATCAATGTATATATCATAGAAAAGTGTAATTGTCTTTAGGACAGCTGTTTTTTAGTCAAGACTTTTGTGTTTTTTAATGTAATATGTAATTGTTGTACTGTATGTTTGTTTATAGTTTTGTTTATTGTTGTGTTAGTGTATGTTAGTTGTTTTGTTTGAAACGTTGTTCCCCCTGCTGCTATTGGACCAGGTCTCTCTTGGAAAAGAGAACCCGTATACATAAAGGTTAAATAAATAAAAAATAAAACGAATGGCTTCAGATAGAGATTGGACAATCTTGCCAATAGTAGCTTGAACCATAAGCATTTCAGCGTTAGTCTACAACTGTTCTTTATAAGGCATGTGACAAATAACATGTGATTTGATAATAGGTTGAGAAAAACACCACAATGTAAAGCACTTTGGGTTCTTGGAAAAGTGCTATCCTTTTTCTAGGGACTAGGGCAACCTTACTGAACGTCTGTCTCTGTCTCTGTCTCTCTCTCTCATACAATGTCTCCAACCTTACTGAACATGGCATGGATTTTTCCCACTGACATGATGCACTATGAATGTAGACGATCACAAAAACACATTTTTACGAATCAGAATCATCTTTATTCGACAAATACATTTGCACGTACAGGAATTTTACTCAGTGAAATGGACACACGTGTGCCATATCAATCACATATTACATGTAACGTGTGTGTGTCCATGTTAACACTGATGTGACATGACAGGATGTTGACAGTGGGACCAGCTGCAGGTTAGGCCACCCTGCTGCTGGTGACCACCCACACACACACACACACACACACACACACACACACACACACACACACACACACACACACACACACAC
>QNTS01005002.1:20340-40341 GCA_003317085.1 Hucho hucho
CTCACACATGCGCACACACACACGCACCCTCACACATGCGCACACACACACGCACCCTCACACATGCGCACACACACACACACACACACACACACACACGCACACAGAATAATCTCAAATAGGAAACATCCTTTGCAAACATTATTCACGGCGTAAACCAAGTCCTTCTCATTAAAACACAAGGCCCTTGACTGCTGTCATGTTGTCATGACTAAAACAAACTCAAAGACCTCTTTATGAGTAAGAGCAGTATTATTACATCTTCATATGCCACACTACAAATGTAACAAACATGTACCTTTAAAGAAAAATGTACATGGGAATTTCTGTATCGTTTTTAAATATGTCTTTTTTTAACCAACTTCAGAAAAGATCAAGAAAAGTTGGCTAATTGAGTTGAGTTAACATATAGCTAATTATGTATAGCAACATCACACTTTAATCATAAGGTCTTTGATCTTAGCTGATCTATTATCCATGCAATTTCCTTATCATACTTCTGTACATTATCCTATCTATACAAATCATGTAAAAAATAATCATATCATATTAATTAAAGAAGAATTCTCCAACAAGTGGAGTGTAGACTTACTGGTGTTACAGTTTATCCTGACACAGTCTAGATAGGGGGGAAATAAGTGACAGATGAAATCGCATCCTTCAAGGTAAAAGCTGCTGACATCCAAGAACAGAAACTCCACCTTCCGGGGACGGTCACATGACATCGGCGGCCATTTCAGGTAGTTAGGGTAACTTGTGATGATGGTCAACATCAAACTGCCATTTTGGATCTATGTCTTGTTTTAAGTTTGACCATTACATTATATTTGATTTAACATCAGATTAGACTTTTATTGAATTTAAATACTTATTGTCAATACTGAAAGTATATTTGTAGGTCTGATTAGATGCATAAAATATCTTACAAAATATAATGTTGTTTTCAAATTTCAACATGTGTTTTTATAGTTCATGATTTTAAGCCTCTTTTTAAAATGGCCGCTGGCAGTTCATTGGCCACATCGATTTACCAACCCAGCATTTTGTAACCATACTTTGTTATTCTGTACCTGTAGCCATCAGTTATTTATATCAAATGTATATCATATTGGAGTAGGATACGTCCTACACTTCAGGCTACAAACGGTGTACAAGATAGGCCTATATCTCAACCAATAGGGAATAAGTAGTGCTGTGATTGGTCAGGTGATCTGGGTTAGGATCCATGTGACGCAGCTCGTCATGTACAGTCAACCGCAACAGAAAAGTGGGAGCAAACAGCGTCGATCCAGTCAGCACCAGCGCCGTACAGTGGCCTAGCAGGACCTCAGAGGGTTCCAGACTAACTCAGACCTCAGCTCTAACACAAAGATAGTAAAGGTGTGGGCTATGTGTGTATGAGAGAAACCAGCCAAATCACATATTGTGTATTGAAGTCCTATATACTAGTCAGACTCTGAAAATAATATTTGGCAATATTAGGAAAGTGACAGTTATAATGTGTCCATAACATAATGTAAAACTGAGTGAAATACACAGATCAATTTCCATTGATCCCCTTTATAGGCATACAGATGTAGGATCTTAATTTGAGCCAGTTTGCTACAGCAGGAAAATAGTCTTGCAGCAACAGGAAAAGTTAATTATTATTTTCATAGGAGTTGCTACATTTTTCGTTAGGGTAAATCAGGTCTAGAAGCCTTTTTAAAACTCAGATACACTACAGGAAAATTAACAGCAACAAAAGTGTGATCAAATTAAAGCAATTCCATATAGCTTAGTAGAACCTTCAAGGGATCTTAATTAAAATTCTAAATCATTTATCAAAATGATCCTTGGTATGACCTTCTTAAAACAATTCCATATCTTATTAGTACCCCCCCCCCCCTTATGGGTTAAGATCCTACATATGTATGTGTTGACAGCAGTGGAGGCTGCTGAGGGGAGGACGGCTCATAATCATGGCTAGAATAGAGTGTAATGGCTGGAATGGAGTTTGATACCATTCCATTCAGTCCATGCAGTGCATTATTATTAGCTGTCCTCCCCTCAGCAGCCTCCACCGGTTGACAGGTACAGTTTGTTTGTGTTTTGCATGAGGGTGGATATAGCAGAAGGCAAGCTAGTCAAAGCTAGCTTAATGTTTGTGTCCACGTGTGTATAGATAAAGGGGTGCTGCTATCCTATCCTATATGCCACCATCTGCAGGCTTGCTGTGTGCTGTGGGCTCGGGCTGTATGCTAGGCGGGCCGCAGGCTAAGGGCCGTTGAAGGGGTGATCATCTTTGAACAAGGCGACATGGGAAATACCACCTACACTACTGTAGGGGTGCTAATGGGTGGAACCATGGACCTGCTAACATGGACCAAACCAAAATAAAAATACAGGAAATAATCAACAAAACACGGTTACGACAACAACAAACCCAGACAGTAAGAATGTAGGCTATTAATGAATTATCGAGATGTAGTTATACAGTACCAGTCGAAAGTTTGGTTTTTCTTTATTTGTACTATTTTCTACATAGTAGAATAATAGTGAAGACCTCAAAACTCTGAAATAACACATATGGAATCATGTAGTAACCAATAAAGGAGGTGTGATGGTGTGGGGGTGCTTTGCTGGTGACGCTGTCTGTGATTTACTTAGAATTCAAGGCACACTTAACCAGCATGGCTACTACAGCATTATACAGTGACACGCCATCACATCTGGTTTGCACTTAGTGGGACTATGTTTTTCAACAGGACAGTGACCAAAACACACCTCCAGGCTGTGTAAGGGCTATTTTACCAAGAAGGAGAGTGACGGAGTGCTACATCAGATGACCTGAACCCACCCGACCTCAACCCAATTGAGATGGTTGGGGATGAGTTGGACCGCAGAGTGAAGGAATAGCTGTCAACAAGTACTCAGAAAATGTGGGAACTCCTTCAAGACTATTGGAAAAGCATTCCAGGTGAAGCTGGTTGAGAGAACGCCAAGAGTGTGCAAAGCTGTCATCAAGGCAACGGGTGGCTACTTTGAAGAATCTCAAATATTACATATATTTTGATTTGATTAACACTTTTTGTTACTACATGATTCCATATGTGTTATTTCACAATTTTTATTTCTTCAATATTACTCTACAATGTAGAAAAAAGTGAAAATAAAGAAAAACCCTGCAATGAGTCGGTGTGTCCAAACTTTTGACTGGTACTTTATATCAGAACCTTTGGATGGGAAAGAGAGAAAGAGGGCCATCATAAGAAGAGGACCTTGTTAAAAAGTCCTGTAATTTAGGGGTGCAATTGGCCTATGCACAATGTATAAGGAAACAATGTTTGATAGCATATAAGTAACTGAACATCTCCAGCCTAATATCTGAGAAATGGTCCTTTCTACTTGTGAACAATACTGACTATTTCTCAATATCTAAATGGAAATGACTGTGATATGTATAATGTGTTCATGGATATGGTGATTTACTTGTTAGATTAATTATAAAATATTCTAGTGACGACTTAGCAGCAAAGCAAGAAAATCTAAATATACGATGCAGAGCAAATTAAAATACAATCCATGCAACTACTATGTGACAACTGGAACAGACCTCCCCCTGAAGACACCGGGACGGGGAGGGTTAACGGTTTCATACGATACCTAGGTTGACCGTGAGTTTGACACGGCCGCTGTCGAGCTCCAGACGGAGCGTGTCGGCGGAGTCCCGGGAGGTAGCGGCCATGAGGAGCCCAAATGCACGCTGGGACATAAAGCGTAGGGAGACGTCCTCTGCCTCTGTGTGCATCACGGCGGGCATCACCACCTTCATGTACATACTGCCGTCATAGCTCAGGATAGACGCCTCTGTAATAAAGGGGGGGGGGGTCAGAGATGAGGAAGAAGCGCAGATAGTATATTTAAACAATAAGGCCCGAGGGGGTGTGGTATAGTATGTCCAATATATCACGCGTAAGGGCTGTTCTTAGCTGTGTTATATTGACGGTATACCACAAACCCATAAAGTGCCTTATTGCTATTATAAGTACTTTGCCAATGTAATTTGAACACTAGACAGTAAAGTAATTTGTCTCATATACCACGGCTTACAGCCAATCAGCATCCAGGTCTCAAACCATTTGGTTTATAATATAGTACACGCCATGTAACAGACTCATATTAGCATTTTTTTATATTAGCATGTTTTAATGAAAGTTAATGGCAAAGTGGGATAAAAATGTATTTAATTCTCTTTGTTTTGTCAATTTACTCAAAATATGTCAAAATGGAAGAAAATGACATGTTTTTTGAGATAAATAAAAATCCATAACCTAAATATAGTTGTTGTATTCAGCTACTATATTTAGACAAGCCTAAATTAGTTCAGGAGTAATTTAGCTTAACATATCCCATAATACGTTACATGGACTCACTTTGTGTGAAATAATAGGGGTTGACATTATTTTTTTAATAACTAACCATTCCTCTGTCCCTCATACATACAACATCTGTAAGGTCCCTCAGTCAAGTACTGCATTTCATGCACATATTCAAATACAAAGACCAGGGAGGCTGGACATTCCTTTATTTAAATACACTACGCAACTGAGGTGCGAAGTACGACATCTGTTACACATACAATCACAGGCCTACAGTACACATCCCTTGTGTCTTATTGATGACAACACACATCCCACATAGTACACACTTAGAACCATGTACTATATCCATCACGTGACAAGACTGTTCCTGAACGCCCAGACTCCATCATGTGACCCAGGCTCCACACACAATGATCAACAAGCAGAACATTAAAACATCAACGTCTACTTTCCTCTGCATTTTCCTCTCATGACGTTGGGTTCCTTCACATGTTCTCGAACAAATATGCTTGCACGCACATCTACACACCTACTACACACACACACACAACAAACACACACACACACACACACAACAAACACACACACAAACTCTCTCTCTCTGACTGACACATCTACAGTGCATCCCGTCCATTTTCAAGTTAAACAGAGAGATTAGGGCACCAGGGGACACATTTAATCGCAACACTACCCTTTTCTGCAGTTCACACCTGTCATCATGGTGGTGAGTGACAGGCAGCAGGGCTATAATGCTGGAAGGTGTTCTGTTCTGGAAGAGATGTATTAAAAAGGGCACCCAGCTGTGAAATACCTGCTTTGACACCTCAGCTCAAAATAAAAAATTGCCCTCTGGGTTCAGAAATGCAGCTACATTTGATTTGGATTGAAATAAAAAAGGATCTCTGTACATGCAAATAAATGTGCAGAGTAAACTTCACTTATATTATGCTTCATGTTGTTTCTGTGATTTGATATTGACATTGATTTGATTTGAGCTTTTCTCATGCAGTTACATCATATTTGAACGACAGAGCTTGACATTATATCTACAATTTATGTCAAACCAAAAGTCTCTATGCCACAGATATGTTATGAAACCAGGTGCTTTGAACCATAGGTGATTTGATAACTTTTTGGTAACTAACAGCAACAACAGCTAGATACAGTAGCTAGCTGGTGTCCAGTAAATTATCAAATCACATTGTATTTGTCACATGTGCCGAATACAACAGCTGTAGACCTTACTTACAAGCCCTTAACCGACAATGCTTTAAGAAGTTAAGGAAAACGTGTTAAGTAAAAAATAGATAAGGAAAAAATAGATAAGGAAAAAAATAGATCAGTAAAAAAATAGATAAGGAAATAATAGATAAGTAAAAAAGAGTAAATGATTGTACCGCGCTTTGTAGCCCAGACGCTAATCAGAGAAGACCAGACCAGGACAAGGTTCTCTACTTCTTTCTCCCCTCCATTTCCAACCCTGACACAGAAACGCTCACATACTGTAGGCTGCCATGCAAATGGACCCCTATTCCCTTTATAGTGCACTACTTTCGACCAGGGCCCACAGAGGCTAATCAGAGAAGACCAGGTCTACAAGCATTTTGCTACACTCGCATTAACATCTGCTAACCATGTGTATGTGACCAATAAAATTTGATTTGATCTGATTAGAGCTTTGGTCAAAAGTTGTAAACAATATGGAGAATAGAATGCCATTTGGGACGCACTAACACTTCCCCTCCAGTAATATCCTGTCAGGCAGGGCCAAGCTATTGATTTCAGCCCAGCCATGCCAGGCCCAGGTCCAAGATCACAGGCAGGAAAACAAGGTGAGAGATGTGGTATGTGAGTGAGAGCGTGTCTGGCTGGCTGACCACAGAGAAAAACTCGAATAGACATGGAAGGACACAAAAGAACAATCATTTATCAAGTGTGAGGTTTTTCTTGAGGAAAAATGCATTGGAGACAAGTTGTCCAAGTGTTCAATACAAACTGAAGGTGTTTGTGAGGATAATTTAAGATTCAGTCAGTACCACGAAATTGCTGCAGTTCACTAAATGTTAGGCTACACAAGTCTTGCAGTTAAAAAGCAATGCATGCAAATGATGAAATGCAAGGCATTTATTCCACTGTTGAACAATTAATCATATAAGAAGTACTGTTTGGAGAGTGTTTGGAGGGTGTTTGGAGAGTGTTTGGAGAGTGTTTGGAGATAGCTTCATGAGGAAGGAAAATTATGTAGATATGTTGAAGCAACATCTCAAGACATCAGTCATGAAGTCAAAGCTTGGTCGCAAATGGGTCTTCCAAATGGACAATGACCCCAAGCATACTTCCAAAGTATGGTATTGGAGTTGCCTTCACAACGCCCTGACCTCAATCCCATAGAAGATTTGTGGGCAGAACTGAAAAAGTGTGTGCGAGCAAGGAGGCCTACAAACCTGACTCAGTTACACCAGCTCTGTCAGGAGGAATGGGCCAAAATTCACCCAACTTATTGTGGGAAGCTTGTGGAAGGCTATCTGAAACGTTTGACCCAAGTTAAATAATTTAAAGTCAATGCTACCAAAAACAAATTGAGCCACTGGGAATGTGATGAAAGAAATAAAAGCTGAAATAAATAATTCTCTCTACTATTATTCTGACATTTCACATTCTTAAAATAAAGTGGTGATCCTAACTGACCTAAGACAGGGAATTATTGCTAGGATTAAATGTCAGGAATTGTGAAAAACTGAGTTTAAATGTATTTGGCTAAGGTGTATATACATTTCTGACTTCAACTGAATATATATGAACTAACATATTGTAGAGCAAACAATAATCACAACACATAGGTTTGTATGTGGCTTTTATTTCTGGCTGCCCCAGTGATTATACCCACCCACCGCCACTGTGGACAACAGTCAATCATATAATCTAAGTCAACTGTACTGTGATTCAATCCATCTGAACAATCTTCCATGCCATATACAATCATCTGAATATAAAGACTTGAGTTAGATTAGCATAATGGGTGACTAACATTAGAAGTCATTGCCTGTATTTTTTCCATGAATGTGAAATATGTCAAATTTCTGTCGATTTTTAAGATTATTCATATGATAAATACCTTAGAGATCTTTGAACTGTCTTACTCTATCAATATAAAAAATGTGACCTGTTAATATATTGTCATTTGATAATTTGCCACTTGGGCAGTTTATTCAACACCGATTGAGGACCTAGTAGCTGAGGACTGTAACAGGTTTTCTTAAATGTTGTGTTTTGTATTGATTACTGTGTTGTTTTACATTGTATTTGGTTGTTCTGTGACTAGGTCACCCTTGGAAATTAGACCCTGGTCTCAATGAGCTTTCCCAAAATAAAGAAAATCCTATTTTAATTTATTCTGCACCAGGAACCAAGCAAGTAATTTAAGAGTTTGGTCTTGTGACAACAGCTTTTCCAACGCTGTGACTCCTACCATGCTTATACACATATTCCCAGAGCTCTTTAGCAACACAACACATGGAGAACAGGAGGGAGGACGATCCCCGAGCTCTTCAGCAACACAACACATGGAGAACAGGATGGAGGACGATCCCAGAGCTCTTCAAAAACACAACACATGGAGAACAGGAGGGAGGAAGATGAGGTGATTATAGCTATTCAAGCACTGTAGAGACTAATAACTGGTTTACGCCCTGGTAACAGGCTAGGTGATCAGCTCCTGTATGGAACTAAATGTTTCTGTGGTGTATGTGTCTCTCTCTCTCTGTGTGTGTGTGTGTGTCTTTGATGACTCTGACACACACACACACTCCCCCACATACACTGCACTGCTGCTATGCATACACAGCTGTGTGTAATTCTGAAGAGAGACATCAACAGCTCTGAACAGCTCATCTCAGATGGTAATTAAGGTAGGGGGGAGTTAGAGCCACTTTACATAATTATAAATAGTGGCAGAAGATGGAGGAAGCAGGAAGGAGGGAGGAAGATGAGGAAGGTTATTAACAACATGAAAGCGCCACAGCACAGATCTGTGATACGGAGATGGAGGGGGTGGTCCATGTTGAGCTCAGCAGAGTTTTCTGTGAAGTATCATTTCTGCAGCAGCATTTAACATGGAAAAAAACGTTGCAGATGCCTGTTTTGAAGTTTTGGTGTGTGTGTGTGTGTGTCCGCTGATTGTGTGTATGTGTCTGTGTGCGAGGGTGTGTTTACAGACTAAAGCCCCTCTCAGAGTTAGGCAACGGGAAATGGCTCCACTCGACAGAAGAGGCTCTACGCGGCGAGCGGACATTATTCCCCGTAATCCACCCGTGTCACTCAGCGTAGAGTGTTTCAACAGAGACAACATTATGGCAGTGTTTCAACAGAGACAGACCACATTATGGCAGTGTTTCAACAGAGACAGACAACATTATGGCAGTGTTTAAAGAGACAGAGACAACATTATGGCAGTGTTTCAACAGAGACAACATTATGGCAGTGTTTCAACAGAGACAGCATTATGGCAGTGTTTTAACAGAGAGACAGAGACAACATTATGGCAGTATTTTTAATCCCCCGTCCCCTCAGGAGGCCTTTTGCCTTTTGGTTGTAAATAGGAATTTGTTTTTAACTGACTTGTCTAGTTAAATAAAGGTTAAATGAAAAAACAAAATAATAAAACAGTGTACTGTAATGTAGAAACCATGTTTTTGTATCTTAAATTATATCCTATTTATGATAAGCAGATAAGCATCAAGTCAGATGTGTATTTGACCAAAACGATGGCGACGTGTTGATATTTGATGTTAGTCAGATGATTTATGATTGTAAGATGTCCTCCCAGCGGGTTGTCTAATTCATCTTCACACATACATACACACACACACACACACCAAGGAGATCGTTCAAGATTGACTTCGAAATTGGACGTCTGTCTATCCAAAAAACCAAAAAAGTGTTAAACAAATCAAAATATAATTTATATTTTAGATTCTTCAAAGTAGGCACCCTTTGCCTTGATGACAGCTTTGCACACTCTTGGCATTCTCTCAACCAGCATCATGAGGTAGTCACCTGAAATGCAATTCAATTAACAGGTGTGCCTTGTTAAAAGTTAATTTGTGGAATTTCTTTCCTTCTTAAGAAGTTTTGACTGTCACTAGCCACACAACAAAAACACTAACAAGCTAGCCAGCAGGCTAACAACCTAGCCAGCAATTACATCAAACGACCAAACTGAGTGAGTAAACCAAAAAGAAGCACGGACTCTAACTTTAAACATATCTTCTGTTTTTTTGTGTGAAGATTTTTCATTCTTTTTACAGTTTTTTTTAGCTAAATTAGAGCTAGCTAGCAACAGACAAACACAACCAGTTGCCATGGCAGCATGGCAGCAGAACAGAGCATCATCAGCAGTAGTAGCAGAGCCGACAGGCACCACGTCCCCACTCCCCCTCAGCCCTAAATCTATTCTCTACCCTCCAGAGGCCAAAAATGACACAACGAGGAAAGCTTTTAAACAGAAACTACTGAAGGGGAGGCCAGAAACCCTTTTTGCAGACCTCTACAAAACGGTGATGTGAGTAATCTCATCTTTCTCACTGACCAGCCAAATGCATGGCGCTCAGCAGTCTGTTCTCACTACCCATCCATAAAGAAAGAGGGAATCTGCAATAGGTGGACGCTGAAAGTCAAAGAGAGAGACGACCCTGACAGCACCATGATAACAATCAACCTCTACAAGACTTGGACTGTCATTGTGCAAGGTAATCTTAGGCTGTTTGAAACAGACTTTCAGACCATTAAGGAGAGAGCAGAGAGAGAAGGACACCACTAGTGACATGCCTTCCCACAAGACAAGCTTCACCAGCACCACCCTCACCCCCACTATCCACACCCAAAAAGGCACACCCAGCACCTCTCTTCCCACCATAGTGGAGGACATGCCCCAGGAGGAGAGCGACCCCCTCAGTGCAGAGCAGGCTCAGGCCCTCCTCACCATCATGGCTGCCATGAGGGATGAGTTCACCAAACTGGAGGGGGAGGTTGTCCTGCTGAGGGAGAGCGTGAGCAAACAGCAAACAGCAACCAGACATCCACATCCTTAGAGGAGCTCCTAACTAAGGTGTAAACAGCAACCAGACATCCACACCTTAGAGGAGCTCCTAACTAAGGTGTAAACAGCAACCAGACATCCACACCTTAGAGGAGCTCCTAACCAAGGTGTAAACAGCAACCAGACATCCACACCTTAGAGGAGCTCCTAACCAAGGTGTAAACAGCAACCAGACATCCACACCTTAGAGGAGCTCCTAACCAAGGTGTAAACAGCAACCAGACATCCACACCTTAGAGGAGCTCCTAACCAAGGTGTAAACAGCAACCAGACATCCACACCTTAGAGGAGCTCCTAACTAAGGTGTAAACAGCAACTAGACATCCACACCTTAGAGGAGCTCCTAAGCAAGGTGTAAACAGCAACCAGACATCCACACCTTAGAGGAGCTCCTAACCAAAGTGTAAACAGCAACCAGACATCCACACCTTAGAGGAGCTCAAATCAAATTTTATTTGTCACATACACATGGTTAGCAGATGTTAATGCGAGTGTAGCAAAATTCTTGTGCTTTTAGTTCCGACCATGCAGTAGTATCTAACAAGTAATCTAACAAATTCACAACAACTACCTTATACACACAAGAGTAAAGGAATAAATACGAGTATGTACATATAAATATATGGATGAGCGATGGCTGATCGGCGTAGGCAAGATGCAGTAGATGGTATGGAGTACAGCATATACATATGAGATGAGTAATGTAGGATATGTAAACATTATATAAATGCATCGTTTAAAGTGGCTAGTGATACATTTATTTCATCCAATTATAATTATTAAAGTGGCTAGAGATTTAAGTCGATGGCCGAACGGCATAGGCAAGATTCAGTAGATGGTTTAGAGTACAGTGTATACATTTGATATAATGTCGGATATGTAAACATTATATACATTATATACAAAATTGTTTAAAGTGGCTAGTGATACATTTATTACATCCAATTCCTATTTTTAAAGTGGCTAGAGATTTAAGTCAGTATGTTGGCAGCAGCCACTCAATGTTAGTGATGGCTGTTTAACAGTCTGATGGCCTTGAGGTAGAAGCTGTTTTTCAGTCTCTCAGGCCCAGCTTTGATGCACCTGTACTGACCTCGCCTTCTGGATGATAGCGGGGTGAACAGGCAGTGGCTCGGGTGGTTGTTGTCCTTGATGATCTTTTTGGCCTTCCTGTGACATCGGGTGGTGTAGGTGTCCTGAAGGGCAGGTAGTTTACCCCCGGTGATGCGTTGTGCAGTCCTCACTACCCTCTGGAGAGCCTTACGGTTGTGGGCGGAGCAGTTGCCGTACCAGGCGGTGATACAGCCCGACAGGATGCTCTCGATTGTGCATCTGTAGAAGTTTGTAAGTGATTTTGGTGACAAGCCGAATTTCTTCAGCCTCCTGAGGTTGAAGAGGCGCTGTTGCGCCTTCTTCACCNCAGTCATGGGTAAACAGGGAGTACAGGAGAGGGCTGAGAACGCACCCTTGTGGGGCCCCAGTGTTGAGGATCAGCGGGGTGGAGGTGTTGTTTCCTACCCTCACCACCTGGGGCCGGCCCATCAGGAAGTCCAGGACCCAGTTGCACAGGGCTGGGTCGAGACCTAGGGTCTCGAGCTTAATGACGAGCTTGGAGGGAACTATGGTGTTAAATGCTGAGCTGTAGTCGATGAACAGCATTCTTACATAAGTATTCCTCTTGTCCAGATGGGTTAGGGCAGTATGCAGTGTGATTGCGATTGCGTCGTCATTGCTTTGCACAAAAAGGGCTTCACAGGCAAGGATATTGCTGCCAGTAAGATTGCACCTAAATCAGCCATTTATCGGATCATCAAGAACTTCAAGGAGAGCGGTTCAATTGTTGTGAAGAAGGCTTCAGGGCACCCAAGAAAGTCCAGCAAGCACCAGGACCGTCTCCTAAAGTTTATTCAGCTGCGGGATCGGGGCACCACCAGTACAGAGCTTGCTCAGGAATGGCAGCAGGCAGGTGTGAGTGCATCTGCACGCACAGTGAGGTGAAGACTTTTGGAGGATGGCCTGGTGTCAAGAAGGGCAGCAAAGAAGCCACTTCTCTACAGGAAAAACATCAGGGACAGACTGATATTCTGCAAAAGGTACAGGGATTGGACTGCTAAGGACTTGGGTAAAGAGTGATAACTAAGTGGCTCGGGGAACAAAACATCAATATTTTTGGTCCATGGCCAGGAAACTCCCCAGACCTTAATCCCATTGAGAACCTGTGGTCAATCCTCAAGAGGCGGGTGGACAAACAAAAACCCACAAATTCTGACTAACTCCAAGCATTGATTATGCAAGAATGGGCTGCCATCAGTCAGGATGTGGCCCAGAAGTGAATTGACAGCATGCCAGTGCGGATTGCAGAGGTCTTGAAAAAGAAGGGTCAACACTGCAAATATTGACTCTTTGCATCAATAAAAGCCTTTGACACTTATGAAATGCTTGTAATTATACTTCAGTATTCAATAGTAACATCTGACAAAAATATCTAAAGACACTGAAGCATCAAACTTTGTATAAATTAATATTTGTGTCATTCTCAAAACTTTTGGCCACGACTGTCCTGGGAGACAGTCCCCATCCTTGCCAAGAGTCTCAAGGACATTGCTTTAAACCGCAGTCCGACCTCTCCACCCAGGAACAGCGGAGCAATCTCCACCCCTCCGAGATCACAGAGACAACACCCCATACCAGCACCCTGGAACCCCCAGTCACGGCCACAGCACCACCAACCTCAATGCCCACCACAGCCAGCGCAGCACAGACCACCCCAGCCCAGCTTCAGAACCACCCAGACGAGGCCTACCACCCCCTCCCCCCCACCGCAGACCCACACCTGGAGGAGCCACAGTCCAGCAGGCAGAGCTACGCACAGGCTGTGAGAGGAGCAACTGGCCTAGCCCCCACCAACCAAATGAGTGACATTAAACACATGCTGAGTCTACTATGCTCACATGTGATAGGCCGAGGGTCATGGATGCTCACATGTGATAGGCCGAGGGTCATGGTAAGATGAGCACAAGAACTCCACCATCCTCACACTACATGCACCCAAGTGGCATGAAACAAATGCTATCTTAAATTATAAACAAATCACATTTGCATAATAAGAGTTTACGTTAATTGAAAAATCCTATTTTAATAGTTCTTGTTGGATTGTGAGTGTTTGTCTCATTTTGAAGGTAAAGAAAAAACAGTCATGAAATCTTTTTACATTGCATGTTGGAATTTACAAGGATTGAAATCCTCTGCTTTTGGGCTAAAGAGCAGAAACCCAGACTTCCTGAAAGGAATTGATGATGTTGATATTGTAGTACTACAGGAAACATGGTACAGAGGTGATGTTTCCACTGGCTGTCCACTAGGTTATAGGGAGATAATTGTTCCATCCACCAAATTTAAAGAAATCACACAGAGCAGAGACTTAGGTGGAATGCTAATATGGTACAAACTGAACTAACTAATTCAATCAAATTGATCAAAATAGGGAAAATTCTTTATCTGGTTAAAAATCAACAAGGAGGCTATCTTAACAGATAAACACATTTTCCTCTGTGCCACATACTGTACATTCCCCCCTCAGAGTCAACCTACTTCAATGAAGAGAGTTTCTTCATTCTAGAGGGGGGGATTAGTCACTTTCAGGCCCAAGGCAACATACTGGTCTGTGGAGACCTGAATGCTAGAACAGCAGCAAAACTAGACACTATTAACAGTCATGGGGATAAACACCTACAATGAAGCAACAACCTTTCCCTCCCCACATAGATGGAGTGCAAACAGTACAGACATCTACCAAAAAGCAATTAGTTGCCAAAAAATACAATCTCTCCTGGACAAGGTGTAAATTTGGCCATTTGGAATGTAAACTTCATAAGAGCAAACCAAAATGAATAGACAATGAAATGGTTTGATAATGATTGCAAAAATCTCAGAAAGTCATTGAGTAATATATCTAATCAAAAACACACAAAAATATATGCCTTCAATATGGGGAAACACAGAAGCAATACAAACACACCCTAAGAACAAAAAAAGGAACAGCACATTAGAAATTAGCTGGATGTAATTGAGGAATCCATAGAATCAAACCACTTCTCAGAGAATTTGAAAAAAATCAAACAAACCTCGTCATGAGGAATTGGCAATCCAAAATGGGGATATGCGGAGAAATCTCTGCATACCTCTACAGCAGGTATTCCCAAACCAGGGGTACACGCAATGCCGTCGGGGGTACGCCAAATAAAAATGCGATTCACATTTTCAAACAGTTTATTTATATTTTCCAACGGGGCTATACATTTGGGGGAGGTTTTTTTCTCACCCGAGTAGCATCGTTTCACTGGCAAAAATTTAACTACACCATCTAGTGTTCAGTGAAATAACAACACAATGTCAAATACAGGTAGCCTAGTCAAATAATGAACATACAATCACATTAAACATTCACTCATGCGCAGACATTTAGAAACGAAACATGACAATTTGAAATATAAGCCACAGGAGTTTTTTGAGCAAGAACAAAGACGATTTTCGAGTAGTAAGACACGTATAAAAGCAACAGATACCATTAATAAGCAGGGGCTATAAGAGTCTTATATAGCGTGAGCTACCGAGTGGCTAGGACAGGCAAGTCCATACTATTGTGGAGGACTTAATTCTTCCTGTTGCCATGGATATGGCAATGTCACCCAATACTGGTTGAAAAGGCCCCAAAAACTATACAGACAATGCCTTCATCAAACAACACTGTTTCATGACGCATCAGTGACATGGCAGGAGATGTTTTGAAACAATTACTGCTTCCCATACAAGCCAGTGAATTATAAGCGTTACAGCTGGATGAGTCAACAGACGTGGCGGGCCTGGCACAGCTCCTGGTACATGTCTGTTACGTTTATGGGGTGTCAATTAAGGAAGACATCCTCTTCTGCAAACCACTAGAAACCAGGACAACAGCAGAGGATATTTTTAAAAGTACTGGACAGCTTTGACATCAAATTAACTTTGGTGGTCAAGAAGTGTTGGTGTCTATACTGATGTCGCAAAAGACAGGGAGACATAGTGGAGTGGTAACGCGCGTGCAAGCAGTTGCTCCCGACACCACTTGAGTACACTGCAGCATTCACCGAGAGGCTCTTGCTGCCAAGGGAATGCCTGACAGCTTGAAAGACGTTTTGGACACTACAGTGAAAATGGTTAACTTTGTTAAAACCTGTTTAGGATCACCGGACCACTAGCGGTCCACCTATGACAACATCCAGTGAAATGCAGAGCGCCAAATTCAAATTACAAAAATAGTAATAATAAACATTCATGAAAATACAATTGTTGTACACCATTCAAAAGCTTAGAATCTTGGTAATCAAACCGGCGAAAGCAGAACATTTGATTCTGAGGACAGCGCCCCACAATAACATATTATTCAAACCAGCACAGGCGTTACAAAATCAAATATAGCGATAAAATAAATCACTTACCTTTGAAGATATTCCTCTGTTTGCAATCACAAGGGTCCCAGGAACACAAAGAAGGGTCGTATTGTTCGATAAAGTCCTTCTTTATATCCCAAAAAGTCAGTTTAGTTGGCGCCATGGAGTTCTGTAATCCAGTCGTTCAACATGCAGACAAAGAAATCCCAAAAGTACCGGTAAAGTTCGTCCAAACAAGTCAAACGATGTTTCTAATTCATCCTCAGGTTGTCAAATATCTAAATAAACGATCATATTTAAGACGGAGAATAGCCTGTTCAATAGGAAAGAAAATTAATGAAAAGTGCTCACACAGTCACGCGCGCAAAACAGTAGTGTCCGTTTCAACAGCCACTTGGAAGAACTTCTATTTCTTGTTCGTTTTTCAAAAAACAAGCCTGAAACCATGTCTAAAGACTGTTGACATCTAGTGGAACCCATAGGAACTGCAATCTGGGAGCTAATTCCCTCTACAGACAATAGCAAGTCAGTGGAAAAACTGTGACATAAAAAATAAACATTTTCCGGATGGATTTTCCTTGGGTTTTCGCCTGCCTTATCAGTTCTATTATACTCAGAGTGTTTTCTATCCAATACTACCAATTATATGCATATCCTAGCTTCTGTGCCTGAGTAATAGGCAGTTGACGTTGGGCACGTCAGACTCTCCGTACTTCCAAACACTGCCCTCTAGCCCGTAGAGGTTAAAGCAAGGCCCCTGAACTCGTGTATTTTCTGCACTATGCAATGATATGGGCAGCGACCATGTAATGCTTTTACAACATACAGAAGTGTGCTGGTTATCAAGGGGCAAAGCATTGACATTTTTATTTAAATTGAGACACGAGCTTAAAGTTTTCTTTACTGACCACCATTTTCACTTGTCTGACCGCTTGCATGATGACGAGTTTCTCATATGACTGGCCTATCTGGCCTATCGCCTGAATGATCTGAATCAAGGATTACAGGGACTCTCAGCAACTATATTCAATGTGCGGAACAAAATTGAGGCTATGATTAAGAATTTGCAACTCTATTCTGTCTGCATTAACTGTAGGGGTTGCGTAACTGGTACCAGAGAAGTCAGGCGCAGGAGAGCAAAATTGGGTAATAAACTTAGTCGTTTATTTAAACAACCCGACGGTTCAAACAATTGTCACAGGCTCATAGCCTGTGGCAAAAATGAGGAGACACGAACAACAGGTATAGGCCAATCAAAAAGGTTCTTTATTATAAACCAAAACTATTAACTTTAAACAAAGAAAAAGGAATGAGGTGTGAAAATGTCATAATGTAAGGTGTGTGTAAAGTGCAGGGATGCAGGGATGCGTGAATCTGTGTGTGTGAACATGACTGAGTGGAAACTACGTAAAACTACAAAGGAACAAACAAAACAGGATCATACCTGGAGGAGCAGAGAGAGAGAGAGAAAAGTGATTAGTGAAGCAGTTTAAATACCCTGAGCCCAGGTGGCTCCAATCACTAACGACACTCCTCTGGCTGCAGGAGGAACCGCCCCTGCAATGCAGAGGAGGGGCCGTGACACAATGGCCACAAAATAGCCCGTAACGCACCAGTACATAAAGTGCACAAGCACTACAATGAACAATCCCACACAAAGACATGAGGGGGAACAGAGGGTTAAATACAAAACATGTAATGAGGGAATTGAAATCAGGTGTGGAAAACACAGACAAAACAAATGGAAAATGAAAAGAGGATTGGTGATGGCTAGAAGACCGGTGACGTCGACCGCCGAACACCACCCGAACAAGGAGAGGCACCGACTTTGGCGGAAGTCGTGACATTAACAAGGACAACAAACAGGTCTTTCCATCATTGTATTATTTTTTAGTGTGCAAATGAACTCAAGATTACGGAAAATGTCAAATGTGACATAGCGAAGCACCTGAGTGAGCTGGGTGCGTAATTACGCAGGTAAATTTCCTGAAGGGGACGACACAAACAACTGAATTCGTTATTCCTTTCATGCCCTGCCTCCAGTCAACTTACCGATATCTGAACAAGAGAACCTCATTGAAATTGCAACAAGCGGTTCTGTGAAAATTTAATTTAATTAGAAGCCACTGCCAGATTTCTGGATGGGGCTGCGCCCTGGGTATCCTGCCTTGGCAAATTGTGCTGTTAAGACGCGGATGCCCTTTGCAACCATGTATATATATGAGTGGATTCTCGTCCCACACTAGTATGGAAAATAAATACAGGCACAGACTGTGTAGGAAATTATTTAAGACTGAGACTCTATCCAATACAACCCAACATTGTAGAGTTATGTGCATCCTTTCAAGCACACCCTTCACATTAACCTGTGGTGAGTTATTCACAATTTCCAATGAACAAGTAAGGTATATAACATGGTTTAACATGGTTAAATAAAGAACAAAATTATTTATTATTGTTATATAATTTTTGTGCTCTGGTCCTATAAGATCTCTTTGTCACTTCCCACGAGCCGGTTTGTGACAAAAACTCACACTAATTTTTATGTTTATTAAATGTATTGTATAGTGTGTGTGGCAGGCTTACAATGATGGCGCTGTGCGCTGACCTTGGTGCTAGAGGGGGTATGCAGCTGGACGTTGAATGTTTGAAGGGGTACGGGACTATATCAGTTTGGGAACCACTGCTCTACAGCAATATAACAAAGAGCCAAGAACAAAAAGATATTCAAAAAATTTACAAATCCTTGAATCAACAGTCACTCTATCCGAATCCTGTGGATACCCCAATTACAGAAGAATAATTGTTGGAAAAACTATGCACGCTCCAAACCAAAAAGGCCTGTGGTGCTGATGGTATTCAAATGAAATTGGCCATACCCAAACTCTTTGTCACGCTCTTGTACGGAATTGGACCAAGGCGGAGCGTACAGGGTTGAGTGAAACATATTTATTGGTAGAACTCACCAAAACAAAAGAAAGTACACAACGACTGTAACGCAGGTGTGGCACACACAGGTACACACAACTACAAACCTAAAATATCCCACAACACAGGTGGGGGACTGAACAACCTAAATAGGATTCCCAATTAGAGACAACGACTAACAGCTGCCTCTAATTGGGAACCCAAACCAAACCAACATAGAAAAACCAACATAGAACCAAAACACACCCCTGATCACGTCCTGACCAAAACCACCATAGAGCAGCCAAAAGGGCTATCTATGGCCAGGATGTGACAGTACCCCCCCAAAGGCGCGGACTCCGACCGCGACCAAAAGTCACTGGGGGGGGTCTCTCGGGTGGGTCTTCGCCTTTGGCGGCGGCTCCGGTGCGGGCCGTACCGGCCCGAGAAGATGCACTGGAGGCCTGGTACGTGGAGCAGGAACAGTACGTGCCAGGCTGGGACGACACCCTAGAGGCCTGGTGCGTGAAGCAGGAACATTACGTGCCAGGCTGGGACGACACCCCAGCGGCCTGGTGCGTGGAACAGGAACATTACGTGCCAGGCTGGGACGACACCCTAGCGGTCTGGTGTGTGGAACAGGAACAGTCCGTGCCGGTCTCTCGATGCACACGGGGTGGCCTGGTACGCGGAGCAGGGACAGGACGTGCCGGGCTCTCGATGCGCACAGGGGACCTGATGCGTGGAGCAGGGACAGGACGTGCCGGGCTCTCGATGCGCACAGGGGACCTGATGCGTGGAGCAGGGACAGGACGTGCCGGGCTCTCGATGCGCACAGGGGACCTGATGCGTGGAGCAGGGACAGGACGTGCCGGGCTCTCGCTGCGCACAGGGGACCTGATGCGTGGAGCAGGAACAGGACGTGCCGGGCTCTCGATGTGCACAGGGGACCTGATGCGTGGAGCGGGAACAGGCCATGCCGGGCTCCCGATGCGCACAGGGGACCTGATGCGTGGAGCAGGGACAGGACGTGCCGGGCTCTCGATGCGCACAGGGGACCTGATGCGTGGAGCAGGGACAGGACGTGCCGGGCTCTCGATGCGCACAGGGGACCTGATGCGTGGAGCAGGGACAGGACGTGCCGGGCTCTCGATGCGCACAGGGGACCTGATGCGTGGAGCAGGGACAGGACGTGCCGGGCTCT
>QNTS01005002.1:47997-59928 GCA_003317085.1 Hucho hucho
CAGCTACCATGTGACTCGTTCTGTTCTGTAGTGCTTTTACACCTGCATTGCTTGCTGTTTGGGGTTTTAGGCTGGGTTTCTGTACAGCACTCTGTGACATCAGCTGATGTAAGGGGGGCTTTATAAATAAATTTGATTTGATTTGATTTGATTCTGTAGCATGTCTACAGCTACCATGTGACTCGTTCTGTTCTGTGGGACACATATTCTCAGTTGATACTGGGGATGATATCAAACTCATTATTCTGCTCAATTCAACCATTATTCAACTCTCCCATGCTGATAAGACAAACAGAACAAAAGCTGAGAATGACAGTGAAAAGAGGCTGAGACTTTTGTCGGAGAGGAAAATGTGCTGGTCCTTGCTGATTTTCACTATGACACAATAAACCATTTTAGCCTGAACTTAAATAGAATTCCTTTAGAATACTTCCCTAAGCTCGAGAATACTGTTGTTCCTGTTTGTGTATCTTGCTGGGAACCTGTGGATTCTTGGGAATCAATGGAATACACCGGAACCATGCAGCGGAATATTGCCATACTGTGTTTGAACTACACTTTATGTTTTGTATTGTACTGTTGTCTGTGTCACATCTGTACTAGTCCCCATGTTATATTGTAAGCACTTCTTTTAAAGTGGCCTCATTTTATTCCCTTCCAAAAATACAGTTAATGCATTTTTTGAAAAGCAAGGTGTTTAAATCCCTAGACACATACAAAAAACACTTGCAAGCATGTCTGTGCACACACACCCTGCTGTAAGAATGTCCTTGTGATCCTCTCTCTCTCTCTCTCTCTCTCTCTCTCTCTCTCTCTCTCTCTCTCTCTCTCTCTCTCTCTCAAAAGCAAGGGCTTTGAGCCCTTCTAAATACACAGATGGAATATCTCCTCTCTCATCTCTCTGTCTGTGTGTTCTACTGAGCCACTCTAAACAACCACAAGCAGGAGTTTACCCCCTAAGGAGAAAATAAGAGGGGCAATAGAGCTTTACACACACACACACACACACACACACACACACACACACACACACACACACACACACACACACACACACACACACACACACACACACACACACTGTCTGGTGGTAGGTTGAAAGTAAATAGTTCCCAAGGACATTGAGAAAATATGTGGACGTGGATGTATTGTATTGTTTACCTCGTAATGTTATAAAGGCTACAACCGGATATCATGAGAATTGTGTTGAAAAATGTAACATTGGCAATAGTGTACTACAATATTTGCTTCTTACTGAATGGCTGTTAAGCACTTACAGTACACGTGCTGTCTGCAATTCTTCACAAGCAATTCTGAGTATGTCTGAGAACGAATATAGTTGAGAATGTCTGAGCATAGTTTCATTCAGACATCTATGCTGATACCTACGTTGCTGATACCTACCGTGTGTGTTCGTTTCTCTTGGGGGACCAGTATGAAAAAGCACGGAAATGTATGTACTCACTACAGTAAGTAGTTCTGGATAAGAGTGACTGCAAAATGACTAAAACCAGACAGTCCACATGTTGAGGTTAGCTCTAAGGTCTAGACATCAATCCCATCATGAAATAATAAAACACACAACCTTGAATAAATTCATACAAACTTCCTCCATTTTACCAGGAAAAGGTTACTCATATTGCCAATTTGGGCTCTCGAGTGGCGCAGCAGTCTAAAGCACTGCATCTCAGTGCAAGAGGCGTCACTACAGTCCCTGGTTTGTATCCAGGCTGTATCACATCCGGCCGTGATTGGGAGTCCCATAGGGTGGGGCACAATTGGCCCAGCATCGTCCAGGTTTGGCTGGGGTAGGCCGTCATTGTAATTTGCTCTTAACTGACTTGCCTACTTCAATAAAGGTTAAATAAAAAATAAGGGACTAGACCTACTTAAACAATCCTAGCTTCAAAATGTAACTGAGATTACCTACTATTTCCACAGTACCATTCTGATCCAACCCGTAGCGTGCATCAACGTGAAAAATGATCATATCAATTATTAAAGATTGTTCCAATATCAAGCTAGTGTAGGGCAGCCCCCGAGGTGACTCTTATCAACTGTAGGCAACCATTTACTTTGTGTTGTCGTGGGAACGCTGCATTATCTCACCAACACCATCTTGTCACACGTTGGCAAAGCAAAGGTTCTGTTGGGAGAACATCCTGATATTTGATTGGAAGTTAACTAGGATGCTTATAAAAGCATCTTATATTCATTGTTATTTCTCTTTATTGTTCCTGACCTGCGCTGGTGAGATTCTCTTTCTCTCTCTCTCTCTCTCTCTCTCTCTCTCTCTCTCTCTCTCTCAGAGGCTTTGTTGGCATGGAAAACATATGTTTACATTGCCAAAGCAAGTGAAGGAGATAACAAACAAAAGTGAAATAAACAGTCAAAAATGTACAGTAAACATTACACTCACAAAACTTCCAAAAGAATAAAGACATTTCAAATGTCATATTATGTCTATATACAGTGTTGCAATGATGTGCAAATAGATACAGTACAAAAGGGAAAATAAATAAACATAAATATAGGTTGTATTTACAATGGTGTTTGTTCTTCACTGGTTGCTCTTTTCTTGATGCAAGTCACAAAGTCACAGTGGTCAGGTATTCCGCCACAGTGTACTCTCAGTTTAGGGCCAAATAGCATTCTTGTTTGCTGAGTTTTTTTGTAAATTCTTTCCAATGTGTCAAGTAATGATCTTTTTGTTTTATCATGATTTGGTTGGGTCTAATTGTGTTGCTTTCCTGGGGCTCTGTGGGGTGTGTTTGTGTTTGTGAACAGAGCCGAAGAACCAGCTTGCTTAGGGGACTATTCTCTAGGTAAATGTCTCTGTAGGTGATAGCTTTGTTATGGAAGGTTCGGGAATCGCATCCTTTTAGGTGGTTGTAGAATATAACAGCTCTTTACTGGATTTTGATAATTAGCGGGTATCGGCTGGATGCATTATTTGGTATTTTACATTGTACATGGAGGATATTTTTAGTGTTTGTCCCATTTTGTGAATTCTTGGTTGGTGAGCGGACCCCAGACCTCACAACCATAAAGGGCAATGGGTTCTATAACTGATTCAAATATTTTTATCCAGATCCTAATTGGTATGTCGAATTAAATGTTCCTTTTGATGGCATAGAAGGCCCTTCTTGCCTTGTCTCTCAGATCACAGCTTTGTGGAAGTTACCTTTGGCACTGATGTTTAGGCCAATGTGTGTTTAGTTTTTTTTGTGCTTTCGGGCAACGGTGTCTAGATGGAATTTGTATTCGTGTTCCTGACAACTGGACCTTTTTTGGAAAACCATTATTTTTGTCTTACTGAGATTTACTGTCAGGGATCAGGTCTGACAGAAGATCTAGGTGCTGGAGTAGGCAGAATCACCAGCAAACATTAGATATTTGACTTCAGATTCTAGTAGGGTGAGGCCGGGTGCAGACTGTTCTAGTGCCCTCTCCAATTTGTTGATAGATATATGTTGAAGAGGGTGGGGCATAAGCTGCATCCCAGTCTCACCCCCCCAGCCCTGTGGAAAGAAATGTGTGTTTTTGCCAATTTTTGTTTGTGTACATTTATAATGTTGTATGTTTTTCCCCTAACACCACTTTCCATCAATTTGTATAGCAGACCCTCATGCCAAATTTAGTCAAAAGCTTTTTTGAAATCAACAAAGCATGAGAAGACTTTGCCTTGACATTTGCTCAGTACATTGTTTTCGCTGAGGAAATGTGCGAGTCTGCTGTTAACGCAATAGTGAAGAGTCTCTCTCTCTCTCTCTCTCTCTCTCTCCGCAAAACACCAGTCTCAACGTCAACAGTGAAGAGGCAACTCTGGGATGCTGGTCTTCTAGGCAGAGTTGCAAAGAAAAAGCCATATCTCAGACTGGCCAATAAAAATAAAAGATTAAGATGGGCAAAAGAACACAGCCACTGGACAGAGGAACTCTGTCCACTCCTAGAAGGCCAGCATCCTGGAGTTGCCTCTTCACTGTTGACGTTGAGACTGGTTTTTTTAAGGTGCTATTTAATTAAGCTGCCAGTTGAGGACTTGTGATGCATATGTTTCTCAAAGTAGACACTCTAATGTACTTGTCCTCTTCCTCAGTTGTGCACCAGGGCCTCCCACTCCTCTTTCTATTCTGGTTAGAGCCAGTTTGCGCTGTTCTGTGAATGTGTCATGATATCCTCTTGGAACAGACCAATGCGCAGCGAAGTATCCAGAATACATACTTTATTTACAAACGGGACTTGACGGAACAAAACAATAAACGAAGAACATGCCATGAAAACAAAACGCTAAAACCTATGGCATGAACCTAAACACGATAATCACAACAAATAGCAATAACCCACAAAACTTAAGTGCAAACCCCAAACATATATATGGTTCCCAATTAGAGGTAACGAGACTCAGCTGCCTCTAATTGGGAACCATTACCCCAACATAGAAATACACACCATAGAACAAAATAAACCCTACACCAAGACAAAACTAAACACTCCAGCCTGAACACTCAGGCCTGGACGTTACAGAATGGAGTAGTACACAGCGTTGTACGAGATCTTCAGTTTCTTGGCAATTTCTCGCATGGAATAGCCGTCATTTCTCAGAACAAGAATGGACTGACGCGTTTCAGAAGAAAGTTATTTGTTTCTGGACATTTTGAGCCTGTAATCGAACCCACAAATGCTGATGCTCCAGATACTCAACTAGGCCAGTTTTATTGCTTCTTTAATCAGAACAACGGTTTTCAGCTGTGCTAACATAATTGCAAAAGGGTTTTCTAATGATCAATTAGCCTTTTAAAATGCTAAACTTGGATTAGCTAACACAACGTGCCATTGGAACACAGGAGTGATGGTTGCTGATAATGGGCCTCTGTACGCCTTTGTAGATATTCCATAAAAAAAATTGCTTCACTGTATTTCGGATCAATTTGATGTTATTTTAATGGACAAAATTTTTTATTTTCTTTATAAAAACAAGTAAATGTCTAAGTGACCCCAAACATTTGAACGGTAGTGTGTATGATAAATATTACATCACATGACCAAAAGTATGTCGACACCTCCTTGTATAACATATGATTCCAAATTCATGGGAATTAATATGGAATTGCTGCTATAACAGCCTCCACTCTTCTGGGAAGGCTTTCCACTAGATGTTGGAACATTCCTGCGGGGACTTGCTTTCATTCAGCCACAAGAGTATTAGTGAGGTTGGGCACTGAAGTTGGGCGATTAGGCCTGGCTCGCAGTCAGCGTTCCAATTCATCCCAAAGGTGTTCAATGGGGTTGAGGTAAGGGCTCTTTGCAGACCAGGCAAGTTCTTCCACACCGATCTCGACAAACCATTTCTGTATAGACCTCGCTTTTATGCACGGGGGTATTGTCATGCTGAAACAGGAAATGGCCTTCCCCAAACTGTTGCCACAAAGTTAAAAGCACAGAATAATCTAGAATGTCATTGTATGCTGTAGCATTAAGATGTCCCTGGGCCTAGCCTGAACCACGAAAAACAGCCCCAGACACTATGTATAGGGGCAGCTAGGGTTCCTCTGGCAACTGCCAAACCCAGATTTGAATGGCTCATGTCCAATGGCGGCGAGCTTTACACCACTCCAACCAACGCTTGGCATTGCGCATGTTGATCTTAGGTTTGTCTGCCACTGACGGGCCATGGAAACCCATTTCATGAAGCTCCAGATGAACAGTTTTTGTACTGAAGTTGCTTTAAGAGACAGTTTGGAACTTGTTAGTGTGTTGAAACCGAGGACAGACGATTTTTATGCGCTACGCGCTTCAACACTAGCCGATCTCGTTCTGTGAACTTACGTGGCCTACCACTTCGCAGCTGAGCCATTGTTGCTCCTAGGCTTTTCCACTTCACAATAACAGCACTTACAGTTGACCAGGGCAGCTCTCGCAGGGCAGAAATTTGATGGAAAGGTGGCATCCTATGACAGTGCCATGTGGAAAGTCACTGAGCTCGATTTTATATACCTGTCAGCAATGGGTGTGGCTGAAATAGCCGAATCCACTAATTTGAAGGGGTGTCCACATACTTCTGTGTATATAGTGTATCTCCAACTGATTCTCCACTGGGCTGGGACTAATGCCTGATCTGGGCCTTGTCAGAGAGACTATGGAACAATCCAACACAGTGTAGAGAGAGAGAGAGACGGAGACACACATAGAGAGAGAGAGATGGACTTGCAGAGAGGACAGACAGAGGGAGAGCCAGAAAGAAGAGAGAAATAAAGAGGCAGGGGGGAAAGTGAAAACCAGTGAACGAGTGAGGCAGAAAGAGGAGAGTCTCAGTGGGATCTGGCGTCCTCCTCCTCCTCCTCCTCCTCTGAAACTCTCACTTCATTAAAGGGCTACTTACCTGATTAATGAGGCTAATTTAACACCAGCACTGCTCAGTGGGTAGTAAAGTGCCTGTTTGTCAGCAACCCAACACCAAGCCATGAACGCCACCATCAAACCAGCCTCCCCGCCCCCTTTTCCTTCTCTTCTCAAACCAGCCTCCCTCCATCTGCCTCTCCTTCCCCTTCTCTTCTCAAATTACCGATATAAAACAGATACAACGCATCTCGTCTCCTCTCCTTTCCTCTCCTTTCCTCTCCTCTCCTACCATCTCCTACAGCAGCATCATGCAACCTAAAAATCTGATGGGGCACAAAGTACGTGACGATGGCTGGGCTGGTCCTGAGGGGTTAGTCCCCTTGTATTTTTAAAACACCTAAAACAGCTGTTTCCTGCCAATTAGAGCCATAATCAGCATGCTTAGTTCTATGTACAAAATCTATAATCTAGTTTTCTGCTTATCTAAGCATAACTCTTGAGCTGTCTGTATCCTCCTGACTGACGGTTCTTTTTGAAAGAAACGTAATATGCTTCTCTGCATCTCTGAAAAAATCTGAGTAATAAATTGAAAGGAATGTGAGTCTTATTCAGTACATTCAGTTATTGCTTTCTTTTCTAAAGTCTACCAACCTAGCCAGCAGGCATGCCAGCTAAGATACAGGTAACTGCCAAAAATAATGGAAACACTTGAGTAAATGAGGGGTAACAAACTATATTGAAAGCAGGTGCTTCCATACAGGTGTGTTTCCTGAGTTAATTAAGAAATGACCATCCAATCATACTTAGGATCATGTAAAAAATGCTGGGCAAGACATTATTTTGGACATAATAGTTATGCTCCCCATAGGATGATCATGCCCCCCATCCAAGTGGCCAATTAATGGTTTCGTAAACCATATGCCATGGCCGTCTCAGTCACCCAATTGAAAATGCATGGGAAATACTAGGACAGCGTTGCCAAACACCACCATCAACAACATTTCTCGAGGAAGAATGGTGTTGCATCCCTCCAATAGACTTCCTGACACTTGTAGAATCTATGCAAAGGTGCATCGATGCTGTTCTGGCTCGTGGTGGCCCAACGCCCTAAGTATTTTTCTTTACTTCTGAATCGGAACCCACAACAGGAGCTAGCCAGCTAACTAGCTACTAGCTAGTAGTCAGCTAAGCACTGCTAGCGGTCATCAGCTAACATTTAGCTCAGAAAACTCTCGCCAGTTTGCACAACGCAATTCAAACCAGAGCATACCAGACCTATTTTCTCTCCATATCCCCGGATTCCCCCCGCAAGCTCTGAACCTTCTCACCGGGATCATCGCAGCTAGCTAGCTGCATTCCGAGTGCCTACTCCTGGCTAATGTCTCTGTCCCGAAGCAAACACAAATTAGCCTGGAGCTGTCCCATGCTAGGCCCATCTCCTGGCGAGCTGAAGAGGTACATCAGCCACTCCTGGGCTACAATACCTGGACCACTTTTACTGCAGGTACGAAGCCCCGCCGATCCTTCACGACTGGACTACTGACATAATCTGCCCGAGGGGGTTATTCAACTGGCCCCTCCGTCGCAACGTCCCCTGTATGGCCACCTGCTATCCGCAGCCCGCTAGCTGTCTAGAGCATATCGGACTGTTAGCTGAATTTCTTGGGCCACTATACCTATTTTGCCAATTGGACTGGACCCCTTTACCACACGGAACCCTACTAATCCATCACAACTGATGAGGAGGCTCTGCACAAGGAGGCTAAAACAGACTTCCTCCGTCGCGACGTCCCTCTAAGGCCCTTCTGCTAGCTTGCTAGCCCCGGCCCGCTAGCTGTCTGAATCGCCGTGTCTCCAGCCAGCCTCACTACTCACTGGACCCCTATGTTCACTCGGCTACGCATGCATCTCCCTAATGTCAATAGGCCTTGTCCATTGCTGTTCTGGTTAGTGATTATTGTCTTATTTCACTGTAGAGCCTCTAGCCCTGCTCAATATGCCTTAGCCAACCCTTCAGTTCCACCCCCCACACACACGGTGACATCACCTGGTGTAAATTATGTTTCTAGAGACAATATCTCTCTCATCATCACTCAATGCCTAGGTTTACCTCTACCGTATTCACATCCTACCATACCTTTGTCTGTACATTATGCCTTGAATCTATTCTATTGCGCCCAGAAACCTGCTCATTTACTCTCTGTTCCGAAAGTACTAGACGACCAGTTCTTATAGCCTTTAGCCGTACCCTTATCCTACTCCTCCTCTGTTCCTCTGGTGATGTTGAGGTTAATCCAGGCCCTGCAGTGCCTAGCTTCACTCCCATTCCCAAGGTGCGCTCATTTGTTGACTTCTGTAACCGTAAAAGCCTTGGTTTCATGCGTGTTAACATTAGAAGGCTCCTCCCTACGTTTGTTTTATTCACTGCTTTAGCACACTCTGCAGACCCGGATGTCCTAGCCGTGTCTGAATCCTGGCTTAGGAAGGCCACCAAAAACCCTGAAATTTCCATCCCTAACTATAACATTTTCCGACAAGATAGAACTGCCAAAGGGGGCGGTGTTGCAATCTACTGCAGAGATAGCCTGCAAAGTTCTGTCTTACTATCCAGGTCTGTACCCAAACAATTCAAGCTTCTACTTTTAAAAATCCACCTTCCCAGAAAAAAGTCTCTCACCATATGCTATAGGCCCCAGCTGTGCCCTGGACACCATATGTGAATTGATTGCCCCCCATCTATCTTCAGAGCTTGTGCTGCTAGGTGACCTAAACTGGGACATGCTTAACACCCCAGCCATCCTATAATCTAAGCTTGATGCCCTCAATCTCACACAAATGATCAATGAACCCACCAGATACCACCCCAAATCCTTAAACACGGGCACCTTCAGAGATATCATCCTAACCTACTTGCCCTCCAAATACACTTCTGCAGTTTTCAACCAAGATCTCAGCGCTCACTGCCTCACTGCCTGCATCCGTAATGGGTCTGCGGTCAAACGACCACCCCTCATCAATGTCAAACGCTCCCGAAAACACTTCAGCGAGCAGGTCTTTCTAATCGACCTGGCCCGGGTATCCTGGAAGAATATTGATCTCATCCCGTCAGTAGAGGATGCCTGGTTATTTTTTTTAAGTGCCTTCCTCAACATCTTAAATAAGCATGCCCCTTTCCATTTCTTTTTAACCAGGAACAGATATAGCCCTTGGTTCTCTCCAGACCTGACTGCCCTTGACCAGCACAAAAACATCCTGTGGCGTTCTGCATTAGCATCGAATAGCCCCCGTGATATGCAACTTTTCAGGGAAGTTAGGAACCAATATACACAGGCAGTTAGGAAAGCTAAGGCTAGCTTTTTCAAGCAGAAATTTGCATCCTGTAGCACAAACTCAAAAACGTTATGGGACACTGTAAAGTCCATGGAGAATAAGAGCACCTCCTCCCAGCTGCCCACTGCACTGAGGCTAGGAAACACTGTCACCATTGATAAATCCACTATAACAGAATTTCAATAAGCATTTTTCTACGGCTGGCCATGCTTTCCACCTGGCTACCCCTACCCCGGTCAACAGCCCTGCACCCCCCACAGCAACTCGCCCAAGCCTCCCCCATTTCTCCTTCACCCAAATCCAGATAGCTGATGTTCTGAAAGAGCTGCAAAATCTGGACCCCTACAGATCAGCCAGGCTAGACAATCTGGACCCTCTCTTTCTAAAATGATTTGCCAAAATTGTTGCAACCCCTATTACTAGCCTGTTCAACCTCTCTTTCATATTGTCTGAGATCAAAGGGGGAGACACTCTAGACCCAAACTGCTACAGACCTATATCTATCCTACCCTGCCTTTCTAAGGTCTTCGAAAGCAAAGTTAACAAACAGATTACCAACCATTTTGAATCCCACCGTACATTCTCCGCTATGCAATCTGGTTTCAGAGCTGGTCATGGGTGCACCTCAGCCACGCTCAAGGTCCTAAAAGATATCATAACCGCCATCGATAAGAGACATTACTGTGCAGCCGTGTTCATCGACCTGGCCAAGGCTTTCGACTCTGTCAATCACCACAATCTTATTGGCAGACTCAACAGCCTTGGTTTCTCAAACAATTGCATCGCCTGGTTCACCAACTACTTCTCTGATAGAGTTCAGTGTGTCAAATCGGAGGGCTTGTTGTCCTGACCTCTGGTAGTCTCTATGGGGGTGCCACAGGGTTAAATTCTTGGGCCGACTCTCTTCTCTGATGATGTATACATCATCGCTCTTGCTGCTGGTGATTCTCTGATCCACCTCTCCCCAGACGACACCATTCTGTATACTTCTGGCCCTTCCTTGGACACTGTGTTAACTAACCTCCAGACAAGCTTCAATGCCATACAACACTCCTTCCGTGGCCTCCAGCTCTTAAACACTAGTAAAACTAAATGCATGCTCTTCAACCGATCGTTGCCTGCACCTGCCCGCCAATCCAGCATCACTACTCTGGACGGTTCTGACTTAGAATATGTGGACAACTACAAATACCTAGGTGTCTGGTTAGACTGTAAACTCTCCTTCCAGCATCTCCAATCCAAAGTTAAATCTAGAATCGGCTTCTTATTACGCAACAAAGCATTCTTCACTCATGCTGCCAAACATACCCTCGTAAAACTGACCATCCTACCGATCCTTAACTTCAGCGATGTCATTTACAAAATAGCCTCCAACACTCAACAAATTGGATGCAGTCTATCACAGTGCCATCCGTTTCATCACCAAAGCCCCATATACTCCCCACCACTGCGACCTGTATGCTCTCGTTGGCTGGCCCTCGCTTCATACTCGTCGTCAAACCCACTGGCTCCAGGTCATCTACAAGTCTTTGCTAGGTAAAGCCCGGCCTTATCTCAGCTCACTGGTCACCATAGCAGCACCCACCCGTAGCACACGCTCCAGCAGGTATATCTCACTGGTCAGCCCCAAAGCCAATTCCTCCTTTGGCCGCCTTTCCTTCCAGTTCTCTGCTGCCAGTGACTGGAACGAACTGCAAAAATCACTGAAGCTGGAGACTCATATCTCCCTCACTAGCTTTAAGCACCAGCTGTCAGAGCAGCTCACAGATCACTGCACCTGTACATAGCCCATCTTTAAATAGCCCATCCAACTGCCTCATCCCCATACTCCTTCGCACCCCAGTATCTCTACTTGCACATTCATCTTCTGCACAGCTACCATACCAGTGTTTAAATGCTATTTGTAATTACTTCGCCACCATGGCCTATTTATTGCCTTACCTCCCTCATTTACACACACTTTATATAGACTTTTTTTTCTACAGTATTAGTGACTGTATGTTTGTTCATTCCATGTGTAAGTCTAAGTTGTTGTATGTGTCGAACTGCTTTGCTTTATCTTGGCCAGGTCGCAGTATATTTCCAGCAAGCCAGCAAAGTATGGCATCAAGATATGGGTGGCCTGTGACGCACTAGCCTACCTCGTTAAATAAAATAAATTACCACACCTTATGTTTCCTTTCATTTGGCCTGTAGTTAGACAATCTAGCTACTCTAACTTGATTGATAGCCTGAAATGGCTTCTTGGTAGCTAGTTAT
>QNTS01005003.1:3738-18646 GCA_003317085.1 Hucho hucho
GTGAAAGAGTCATAGTGAAAGTGAACCTACCTTACCAGTAATGAATACACAGTAACTAGTGAAAGAGTCATAGTGAAAGTGAACCTACCTTACCAGTAATAAATACACAGTAACTAGTGAAAGAGTCATAGTGAAAGTGAACCTACCTTACCAGTAATGAATACACAGTAACTAGTGAAAGAGTCATAGTGAAAGTGAACCTACCTTACCAGTAATGAATACACAGTAACTAGTGAAAGAGTCATAGTGAAAGTGAACCTACCTTACAAGTAATGAATACACAGTAACTAGTGAAAGAGTCATAGTGAAAGTGAACCCACCTTACCAGTAATGAATACACAGTAACTTGTGAAAGAGTCATAGTGAAAGTGAACCTACCTCACCAGTAATGAATACACAGTAACTAGTGAAAGAGTCATAGTGAAAGTGAACCTACCTTACCAGTAAAGAATACACAGTAACTAGTGAAAGTCATAGTGAAAGTGAACCTACCTCACCAGTAATGAATACACAGTAACTAGTGAAAGAGTCATAGTGAAATACCTCACCAGTAATGAATACACAGTAACTTGTGAAAGAGTCATAGTGAAAGTGAACCTACCTTACCAGTAATAAATACACAGTAACTAGTGAAAGAGTCATAGTGAAAGTGAACCTACCTTACCAGTAATGAATACACAGTAACTAGTGAAAAAGTCATAGTGAAAGTGAACCTACCTCACCAGTAATGAATACACAGTAACTAGTGAAAGAGTCATAGTGAAAGTGAACCTACCTTACAAGTAATGAAAACACAGTAACTAGTGAAAGAGTCATAGTGAAAGTGAACCTACCTCACCAGTAATGAATACACAGTAACTAGTGAAAGAGTCATAGTGAAATACCTCACCAGTAATGAATACACAGTAACTTGTGAAAGAGTCATAGTGAAAGTGAACCTACCTCACCAGTGATGAATACACAGTAACTAGTGAACGAGTCATAGTGAAATTGAACCTACCTCACCAGTAATGAATACACAGTAACTAGTGAAAGAGTCATAGTGAAAGTGAACCTACCTTACCAAATGTGTCCTTCCCAGTACAGTATGGCAGCAATAGTTCTGGGGGAGGCGATATTTTAAAATGTATTTGTGGCTGATTAGCAAATTCCTTACTTAGTTTAAAGTCTTATTTTTTTTTCACAATGTCAAGTAAGTGAGAGAAACAAGCTGTTTTATTGCCTGTGTAGGCCCACTGTATTTCTAGAGAAAGAGCTGCACAAACGAAAGGTAGAGCTAGCCAGAAACACTCAATTGAAAATTGAGACACAAGTCGGTATGTAGGTACACAGAGAGAGTAGAGGGATGAAGTCATCCAGTTTCCAAAGCCCCAGCAGCAGCTAACCTAACCACCCCCACACACTATGCCATCAGCTATTCAGATGGTACCTGTCAATCCACTGAACTCGTCGAACTGCAGAAAGAAAATATGTGTGTCCATGACTGAATTCTTAGGAGTTTATTATAACCCTTTATGCAGAATGTATAACTTAAAGCACTCAACAGGTGACGTTATATCGGACAATTTTGTCTTTCAGAGTCAGTAAAAGAAGCAGTAGAGTTGCAAAACAGTCTTTTGATCCCATCAGGAAACAATGCAAAAGCTTATTTATAGAACGGCAAATAAAGCAATAACCAGGAACCCGCTTCCATTACACCCAATATCTATATTTTATCCAGAGACATGGACATAGTTAGGTGCTGAAGGTGTGGGTGGGCATGCGGTTTTGTGACAACTTCCTCTTCAGTAGGCTCTGCTATCTGTTGTCTGAGAAACCAGGAGTCAAAACACAAAGGCAAACCTTATAAGGTACAATATGTGAATCAATCAATCAAATGTATTTATAAAGCCCTTTTAACATCAGCAGACAGCAGTTGTCACAAAGTGCTTTACAGTAACCCGGCCTAGTATATATAAAATTGGTCCATACCTTTCATATCTGAAATGACAAACTTGGCAACAGAACAGAGAGATCCATATTACATAATGCCAAGAGCACACTTCCTATGTGTTGACAGATAACGTAATCAAGAGCAGTGGCTGCTGAGATAGCTCAGGTCTGCCAAAAGGCCCAGCACATATTGCGGCCAATCATCAACTCAATTCATTAACCCTGTTGGCAGGATCAAAACACAGAGCAAAGCCATAGCATAGCTCACCTACAATATCAAAAACACAAAGCCAAAATAAAAGCCAAAGCTAAAGCCTGTTCATGCCTTGTAGAGTCCATGCCCCAACAAACTGTTCAGAGGACAAAAAGGGGTGCAGCTCAATTTTAGGAAGGTGTTCCTAATGTTTTGTACACCATTTGTTTATTCATTTAGATTGTCTGGTAACTGTAATGACCGACGCCGGAGATGAGAACCAGGTACGGGGAGTCAACATTTAATCTGAAACAAACAGGTAACAAGACAGGCTCAACGTCGGCACAGCGGGTAAAAAAAGGACATATGACAATCAATGCTGAAGCAGGGAACAGAGCGGGGAACCAGACATATATAGGGAAGGTAATGACAGAGGTGATAGAGTCCAGGTGAGTCCAATAATCGCTGATGCAGAGTTTGTAGAGATTAGTTTACAGTCATTGTCATGATTCTGGGGTCGGCGGTAGTGCTGTAAGAAATAGATAATACATGAAGGTAGGAAATAGGTTGTTTATAGGAAATAGGTAGTTTATTGTTCATGCTCGATTAAAAGCTGTGATTTCTGAGATATCATATTTTCTTCATACCTCAGGTTACTAGCAGGTGCTATGATAGCTCATTTGAACAACCAGACCCCAAGCACAGCAAATACATAATAAACCACCTGTACACAAAGACAGCACTTCTTTACCATCGTACCAGTTTAACAGCTCTGTCTCTACCACACACAAAAACAACCCAAACAAAACAACAGCCACTTGAGTTTCTCACTACTAATATACCGGCAAAGGCTCTGAGGTTTTTCACCAGGTCAACCATGCTGCTGGCAAACAGAGCCATGAGCTTTAGAGGAATATGACAAAATGATTAGGGGGAACTGATGACATCAATCAATCAAATGTAATACATCTATTTGAACAGAAATCAGCAGTTGTTACAATGAGGCAGGGCTGGACTCCAAAGACTGAGTTGTTTTTCAGAGAAGTTACCTTAATGTTGGGGATGATCCTCAGGAAGCAGGAATACACTCAGCATGTTGACCAGACGGGCCATCTCCCAGAGTGACGTCAGACCTCCATGGTCTGGGTTCCTGTGATACAGTTCAGTCCGAGAGAGCTATGGTATGACTTCTGTTATGTGCTGGTTTTGACAGTGTTATGTAGCCCTTATGACTTATGACAAAGGGGTCAAGTAAAGTGTTCCGGAATATGTTGTGGTATGGTTATAGTTCTACTGGATATTTCAGCTCATTTGTGTTGAATATGCCTTGGACAAGATATCATTGAGCTATACATCAGAGGCAATATATACAATATATAATGCGATATATGGCCTCGTATATATGACAAATGTAATGTTTTCTACAGGTCAGAACTTTACTATAGTGATGATGCAGTATACATCATCACCACTAGAGGTCAGAGAGTAACAAAGTTTCACTAAGGACACACCTCAGATTTCACACACACTTGACATCAGTGACAGGACAGAAAAGGAGCAGAACTTATAGTCTGCGTTTACCTTCACTTCAACAAGGTTCGTTGGTCTAGGTGTATGATTCTTGCTTTGGGTGTGAGAGGTCCCGGGTTCAAATCCCGGACGAGCCCTTCTTTTCTGAACACTACAGGCTTGTTGTACTGTCCAAGATAATGATAGTCTACTTGGGTAAGTGGAGCTGACTGTGCATATTCATCAGAAGCAGTGACAATCAGTCATGTATAGGTTTCTATAACAAAGAGCAGGCTGAAATACTCTTATCTGTCAGCCACGGAGAAACTTCCATATGGTTTTATTTGCAGCTGTAACACTATAGTCCTGGATAGTTCTCAGTCCTCATGAGGTGAATGATAACCTACAGCACTTAAGAAAGATGTCAACCACAGACAACGGTTTTGTTTGCAAATCTGACAATGTACTGTACACTGAGTGTACTAAACAATAGGCACACCTTCCTAATATTGAGTTGCACCCCTTTTGCCCTCAGAAAATCCTCAATTCGTTGGGTCATGGACTCTACAAGGTGTCTAAAGCGTTCCACAGGGATGCTGGCCCATGATCCCACAGTTGTGACAAGTTGGCTGGATGTCCTAGGTGGACCATTCTTGACCCACACAAAAGGAAAGGAAACTGTTGAGCGTGAACAACACAGCAGCGTTGCAGTCCTTGACACACTCAATTATGAGTTGTGAAGGAGGTAGAATGGCTGAATACGTTTTCTGCGCCTGGCACCTACTATCATACCCCGTTCAAAGGCACTTCAATATTTTGTCTTGTCCATTCACTCTCTGAATGGCACACATACAGAATACGTCTCAAGGCTTAAAAATCCTTCTTTAACCTGTCTCCTCCCCTTCATCTACACTGATTGAACTGAATTTAACAGGTGACATCAATACGGGATGATATATTTCCGCTGGATTCACCTGGTCAGTCTGTCATGGAAAGAGCAGGTGTTCATAATGTTTTGTACACACAGACTATTTATTTAGATTTAGATTTTTTATTGAAACTTTTTTTAACTAGGCAAGTCAGTTAAGAACAAATTCTTATTTACAATGACAGCAAACCCTGGCCAAACCTGGACGACGCTGGGCTAACTGTGCACCGCCCTATGGGACTCCCAATCACGGCCGGATGTGATACAAATCCCGGACGAGCCCTCCTTCTAAGAAGTCAAATGACTTACAGATTACACACAGTCTATATGACAGACTACATACAGTCTATGACAGACCTGGTCAGTCTATGTCATGGAATGAGCAGGTGTTCCTAATGTTTTGTGCACTCAGTGTACCGTATGTAAAACTTCCCAACAGTGTTAGTTACCACTAGAGGGCAGTCTAATAGCAAAAACCTGCCACATCACAGATTCTGGAAGTTAACTCACAGGCCTATGAGGAGAAGGGGATGGGAAAATTTTAACTATAGGGTGGGTTTCCCTCAGCAGACTTGTTGGTTTAAGGGTATGCTTCTCGCTTAGGGAGTGAGTATTCCTGGGTTTAAATCACAGATGAGCCCACCTTTTGAGAAAATATGAGATGGATTTATTTAGGGTTAGACTTAGCCAAATCAAATCAAATCTACATTTATTTAGCCTAAAGCATGTGGAAGAGAAGGAAACTTGAAATATTAGTTTGGTTCCCCCTGGCAGGCTTGATGGTCAAGGGGTATAATTTTCACAAATTATGCTAGAGGTCTTGGGTTCAAATTCCACATCAGCCTTCCTTTTGAGAAAATAAGTTGTCTATATTTAAGGTTAGGGTTGTCCTATATGAGTTAGTATATTGAAAAATCACAAAGTAGGGAGAAAAATCTTACAAATAGGAAAAAGGCAATCTGTAAGTAAAAATATGGATATCTGTTTGCCCTTTGGTAAAACAGAGATATAAACAATATCCAGTAAGTATGGAATATAATGTACAGTGTCGTAATGTCAAAGACTGACTTTGAATTGTGTGACAGACAGTAATATATATACATCAACTAGAATCTTCTCTAAATTGCCCATGCTTCAAAATGGATCCTGCATTATCCTTACATACAGTATATAATACTGAACTGCACCTACCAGTGAAAGAACTGTGAGAGATCCATCAAATAAGTTACTCCCATAGAACCCATATCCTGTCCAGCCAAATGCTACAACCTTCAGCGCCATCTCCAGCAGGTAGTAAAGGATGAAGAAACAGTTGATTGTCTGAAAAAACAGAGATCAGTGGAGGCTGCTGAGGGGAGGACGGTTCATAATAATGGTTGGAACGGAGCAAATGGAATGGCATCAAACCATGTGTTTGATGTATTTGATACCATTCCACGGATTCCCCTCCAGCCATAACCACGGGCTGGTCCTCCCCAATTAAGGTGCCACCAACCTCCTGTGACAGAGATACATATAAAGTCTGTGAATTGCACGGAGCTATTGACATAAACTGTGCAAGACCCATACCTGCTATACATGAGTCAGTCATGTCGGCAGTGCACTGCAGGTACAGTAACTAATGTCTACTTGTAACTACTACTTGTAGTACATTTTACATTAAAATGGCCTTAAATGTTGAGCCTCTAAATAGTAGTTGTCTCGTTCAGAGAGTCTTCTCACAGTCAATCACCAGGAGAATCTGGAGGAACATTGATGACGCTTAGATGCATATACAGTAGACTTAATACATGCATATACCGTGCAAGATCCTTTGACCTTACATATTTTCAAAAAATAAAATGGTATAGAATGCACCCCCATTAATTCTGAAGAAACACTCATTTTTAGACCAGAGACATCAAATGCAGAGAAGGTGAACAAAATGGGTCAGGGCCTATATCTACTGCCTTTCCAATCTACTCTAATGATGATCAACAACAGAGATAGATAAAGGACTTATCTTTGTGTCTGTGACAGCATGGGCAGCATCTCCATTTTAAATTGTCTTCTTCTTGATTGGCTGATTGCTCCCAACTCATAGGAATCCCCACCCAGTTGACTACTTTAAAATAGTGGAAGTCCTCAATTGCAATGTCCATTCCAAAGTGCGTGATGATATCCATGATGAGTCCTCTATCTGTTTCCATTTGATCAACATGTCTGTGTTTGTGCAGAGTCTAGAACAGCCACTAGGTGGCAGTCTCTAAGCAGTTTTACTGAGCATGCAACAGCATTAACTTGCAGGAATTCTTTATACACTTGGCATGCAGTGGATTTTAAACTCTCGGTTGTTAACCCTATGACAGGCTTGTTGGTCTAGGGGTATGATTCTCGCTTAGGGTGCGAGAGGTCCTGGGTTCAAATCCCGGATGAGCCCTCCTTTTCTTGTGGTCAAATGACAGAGTATGAACAGGCCTACATAGAGTGTACAAAGCATAGTAGTGTACATTCACTAAAGTATCTCTATCAACAATATTGCTGTGAATAAGTAGCCTGGAATCTTAACTGATAAGCTCTGTTTCAATATTGTTATGTTGAAACAAAGCATGTCAAACAAAGCTTGTATTCTTCTTTTGATGCATTTCAACGTCTTCTTCATCAATTATGAGTTGTGAAGGAGGTAGAATGGCTGAATATGTTTTCTGATTCTCAGAGTCATCGACACAAATGATGCAAAACATATCAGGACAGAAGAATCAGATGACATTTCTACTTCATGAAACAAGCTTCCTAAGTGTTGTACACTCAATATACTGTAGAATAGAACGGAATATGATTACATGATCAAACATATCAAGGTTCCAGAGGAGAGATTATGAAGGGGTATACATGTGACTTTGCTTACGTCATCACAAGCCATGCTCAAGGTCAAGGTCCAGTCCATGACAGACACTGAGCTGACCACCATGTAGCCCACCAGCCATTTACACTTCAAAAACTCCTCATGACGTATCAGGTACCTCTACAAAAAGAGTAAGGAGGATTCACTTCCAACAAATAGGCTGCTGATCCTCACAACAGTAAATGAAGATGTCATGTAGCCCATGATGTGCCTAGTAATCTACACTCATAGAAAAAAGGGTTCCTAAAGGGATCTTAGACTGACCCTATAGTAGAACGCTTTTTGGTTCCACGTAGAACCCTTTTCGGTTCCAGGTAGAAAAATTTTTGGTCCCAGGTAGAACCCTTTTTGGTTCCATGTAGAACCCTCTGTGGAAATAGTTCTACATGGAATCCAAAAGGTTCTACCTTGAACCAAAATGGTTCTCTTAAGAACCCTCTCCAAATAACCATTTTAGTTTTTTTTTCTAAGAGTGTATGAAATTGACTGAAAAATGTACATAAAAGCTGCATGACTATGATATTACACATGATCAATAGCTATCTGATGATATTTACGTTGGAATAATGTGTTACTGTATATTAATAGTATTTTTTTATTAGTATTAAGGTATTATAGAGTGTAGTAATAGTTTTATTTGGTGGTTCACTACATAAGAAGTAGATTTTGAGTGTATATTACCTTAACGATGAGGTGGAACGTAAATATGAGTAGGCAGATGATCTCGATGCCCTCAGTGAGGCCACATTGGGGTTCTCAGAGGGTGTGTTTAGAACGCAGGCCAGAAGACACAGACAGGGAGGAAGGCCTCTCATTGAAGGCCAGGGCCAGGATGACAAATATCACCACATTCAGTCCCCTGAGGGCACAGAAGAAAACTGTTATGGGTCATAACTAATATGAAACTAGACTAGTAGACAAATCATGTCCTGTACTGTAGGGCTGTATATAGCCTACACTAGAAAGTAACATGACTAGAACACACTTTTCACCAATCAGATTGTGTATCCGGATCTATCCATTTTATGATTTACTCATTGTACTTACTTACTAAAGAAATCATTAACCATTTTTACTGTCAATAGAAAAAGTGAAGTAGGTATGGTAAGAGCAGTAATCTAGAGAGAAACAGAGAACAGAGAAACAGAGAACAGAGAAACAGTACATTAATTTATTTATATGTTTTTACCATTGACAGAGCCTGGAGTAGTACCATCTGTAAAGTCCTATTGATCTTGGGTCCATGCGGTGATTGATAGATCGATACTACAAAGGAATGTAAACAAATGTACTATAAAAGTATTGATAAACAAATTAATGCACAGACACTGTATTTCAAAAGCAGTTCATGGTGGAAAATAGCATTCCTACATGTACAGCATCTTCGTTGAGGACCACAGCCTGTTGAATGTACAGCTCCTCATCTGTATGAAAGGGAAACATGTAGACAACATGGGTTTAATTGAATGATCTTACTCTGTGTATGTGCGTGAGAGAGAGAGAGTGAGCGATTTTGTAGAATTTACCATGTCCCTGTGTCCCCCAATAGAAAGGCGTTTCTTTTGGAGCCGTGTAATTGTCTGATCCAGCATGAACACCCCCAGGTTGCAGGGTTGAAACTCTTCATCATCATCATCACAATGTTGCTCAACAAGTTTATAACAGGTGACTAAGAAAATAAAGGAAAGGAACGCTGACATTTTGCTCCATCCTTAAAACCTTCTCAGCAAGTTAATTTTCATAATCTACACACATCTCACTTAAATGTAAGGTTACTAGGCCTTTTGTTATTCTGATAGTGCTTTATGTCCAAACAAATTCGGACAAGTATTTGTTACTCATTTGCTGAAGACTATAATAAGCAGCACATAAAATGGTCGAGACACGAGAAACTGTAACAAGCGCATACCTCAGGGTTGGTTCATCTGGCCAGTTTTCAATCCAAAGATCAATAGTTTTTTCTGTTGGGAAATAAACTACCGTCAGTGGACACACTTCTTTCGACATGAACAGTACATTGCCCAGTGACTAAACTCTCTCGAAGTGCAATTAATGTAAGCATTTCACACCTCCAGCGAAGAAATGGAGAGTTGCAAAGGGCCATGTCCTCCTTGCTGTTTGCCCTGTGTTAACCATCAGTTTGCTTTAGCCTAATGCTGGATTTAGGCCTACCACATAGTGTTTGATGTGCTGTGGTTTTCTCTGTGGCTCACAGACTCCAGCCCTAATGCTCCAGCCTCTGCCTCATGGGAAAAGGGACAATGGCTTGCTATAAATTGCAAGTGATGATTCGATAACTCAATGGTTCTACCTGAAATACAATAATCCACAGCCAGAAACCATTACTGATTATTTAATAAATACCAATGGCTGCCTGGCCTGGTGTGTTGGTCTACTGTTTGGCTGTAAAAACATATTTCTATATGACTTTCTCCGAATCCAGAGCATCTTCTGTGTAAATAATATCTCCATGTTATGCTGTTTACCGAAATGGAACTACAAATCCCAGGGTGCTGTGTGGTAAATTTGCAATCCTCCGCTAATCTTATCATCGCTGGTTTTTGAGTTCCAGGATCAGAGCCGAGTGACTATCACACAGAGTCATATGTGCATATAGCTATCAGTACGGTAGAGCCCTGTACATGACATCCGCGAGGCGCTAAAAATTCGGGTGGACCGGGAACACAACAATAATAAACATGGATTTAAATGCCATAATAGAAAACATGGAAACGGGCGATCAAGATGCCGCATTGATGGCACTGCAGACGTACAATAAAAAGGTACATTATTGTCATTATCGTTATCAAGTACAGTATGAAATATGTTTTCTTCTAAGTTGAATTCCTATGCAATTTGACAGTAATAAGATTGAACATCTCTTTGACGATAATGTAACGTCATGACACTTTCATCAATTGCAACAGAAACATGCGAACATATTGTTCAACCTCGTAGACGTCCTGAGCTCTTATAATAAGTGTTATTATGGGGAGCGACGCATAAACGCTCACGCACTTACATAGGGTATGTACTACAGTGTGACAGTCAACTAACTGTCAGTTGAGCACCAGAAGCCATAATGGATCAGCAACTGTTTCGAGTCTTCTATTCTGTTGTAGGCCTATTCATAAATATGTCAACATGTCATTGTAGCATTTTGTGCACATCATGCTGTTGTCATGGATAATATGATGTCATATTTGGGTCTACATTATAGGAAGGCTACAGTAGCTTTCTCTGTCGATATCATTACAGGCATTAATTTGTGTGATATCTGTATGATATCTTAGCAGAAGAAAGCCAAGGGAAGCCTAGCAATAAGCAGACACACTTTGAGTATATATCCCTGAGCCAGTGAGCCTTCCTAACCCTCAGACTACCACCCATAAGTATAATTTAATGGGATCTCTATGCTACCACCCTGCTGTCTGCTCAGGTCTACTCTGTGGAGGCCATTGACTGGGCAACCGACCTCATAACCTGTAACCCTCATTAGTCAACAATCCCCACTGTGTGTGTGTGTGTGTGTGTGTGTGTGTGATATTACTGTATTATTCCCATCGTATTCTACTGTATTATTATTTATAGTAGGTATAATTCTCATTAGCCCCAATTCTGACATCCTTATGTGATGATGTCTGACTGGAAATGGTTGATCATTAAAATAATAGGGCCATATCTCAGCAGTGGACGAGTATCCCGTTCCTGCACACACAAAGTGCCTTTCACAACATACACTTCTCTGCATAGACATATGCCATGTGACCATTACTAACATGTGACTTTGAAACAGGCATAATTGAGTCAAATTGGATTGAAGGCAAAGCAGAAACAAGTCAGCTTTACAAATTCATCCCAATGAGTCAATACTTATTGAGTCATAGTTTAGAGAGATGCTTGTTTGATTTGTCTTTCCTTAGACAGAGTTACTTCACAGAGACTACCCACCGAGCATCAGTAGTCAGCCCTACCTAGACCTCTGTGGGTTCGTATCTATTGGCGTAACAGGATTACGTCTTCTGAGAAACACAAATAGATTCCTGAAGCTTTGAGGCCCTTCAAATCCTGTCCATCTAAATGGTTCTCATCTGATCCTATAGCTTTAGCCTGGCCCCCAGGCTGCTTCTGCTCTCTTTCCAACTCCAAATGGTATTGTCATGGCAACCATTGTTTGGTGTGCCAATGAGTGACAAGGAGTTGGCAAGATAGCAAAAACAGATCTGGTACCAGGCTTACTGTAGCATTACAAAGGGTTGGTCTGGGACCAGGCTTACTGTAGAATAACAAAGGGTTGGTCTGGTACCAGGCTTACTGTAGAATAACAAAGGGTTGGTCTGGTACCAGTCTTACTGTAGAATAACAAATGGTTGGTCTGGTACCAGGCTTACTGTAGCATAACAAATGGTTGGTCTGGTGACAGGCTTAATGTAGCATTACAAAGGGTTGGTCTGGTAACAGGCATACTGTAGAAAAACAAACGGTTGGTCTGGTTCTTAGGCGTACTGTAGCATAACAAACGGTTGATCTGGTTCTTAGGCATACTGTAGCATAACAAAGAGTTGGTCTGGTAACAGGCGTACTAGCATAACAAAGGGTTGGTCTGGTAACAGGCGTACTGTAGCATAACAAAGGGTTGGTCTGGTAACAGGCGTACTGTAGCATAACAAAGGGTTGGTCTGGTAACAGGCGTACTAGCATAACATAGGGTTGGTCTGGTTCTTAGGCGTACTGTGACATTACAAGGAGTTGGTCTGGTACCAGGCCTACTGTAGGTAAACTGTAATAATCGTTCACTGAAAGTGTTCCATATGCTCTCGCTTTTTGGTAAAACAATGATTGATCTTCCTTTTCTCAGGGACAGAGAGAGAGAGCGAGAGAGCCAGAGAGAGAGAGCGAGAGAGAGAGAGAGAGCAGGATGACAATGACTCACTCATCTCATTATTTGGCAGCATCTAAAAATAATTCACCGTCCTCATACCTTTACATTGCAGTTCATTGCTGGGACCAAAAAAATCTAAAGCTCTCACCACTGGAACATAAGCACTCTACTTTACTGTACTGTATGCTAATTCACAATGAAAGATGTATTGGGGTATCTGTTTTGTTTCTCTTTACTTTCTTGCCTCCTCCTAGATGACCCAGTGCTTCACGTTTACCACAGATGAAGAGGAGCAGAGAGAGGTACGGTTTTTATTTTTACTATGGTTGTGTCGGAAATGGCACCCTATTCCCTATGTAGTACACTTCTTTTGACCGGAGCCCTATGGGGCCTAGTCAAAAGTAGTGCACTATCTAAGGAATAGGCTACATCTGAAAAAGCACCCTATCTCCCTTGTACTGTCATTGGTCAGTGAGGCATTGGAATGATCAGTTTTTTAACTATACTGTTTGCTTGTAATCTGGATTATGTAGAATCACAGTGGGATACAGGCCAAACACCAACATTGATAGTTGGTATCAACCATACTGTATAGAGTATAGTATAACCCATGCTGGTCAGTCTCACCAAATCCCTTCCGCCCTAACTCTCTTTTTCATCTTTCATCTCTTTCTTCTTGCATGCCTGTGCACTAGGATGGGAAGTTACAAGAGGTATACGTGTGTATTGGTAGTGTTTAAGTATATTTGAACCCAAAGTTTATCTCTACAACAAATGAAATTCTTAATGATGTATTTAGACATTTGGTATGATGTAAGTAATTAGCAATTGTTGTTACATTATATCAAGAAATACACTTTGGGTTCATAGAAGTAGACATATGACATTATTTTCATGAGAGACAACCTGCAACAAGTGACCAAGACATTGTCTTTACATCTACAGGGCCATCAGACCCTCTTCCTGGATGTTTTTACAGCTAGTTGATGATGGCTCATCCATGTTCTGCTGCACTTCATGTTGTCTGATATCCATCACAATTAGGCTTATCAGTCTTATCACTGACGTGTTGAAATTTAGTTAGGCCCATCGCTCCTCGCAGTGTGTTGAAATATAGCCCATACTTATTTGAGAGTCTATATCATTTGATCATCCTTGTAGATGCTGTCCATAGCTGTATGTAACGTTATAGTCCCTCTCCACAAATGTTATTGCCACGTACTTACTTAGGGCTTACTACTGCTGGAGTATAGGCCGTCATCAACAACAGCTTTCCAGCATATCCGGGACTGGACGATTTGTCCAAGTTTTCTCAATGCCATGGTCAAGTTAAATGTGAGATGTGGTTATTCCACTGTTGACACAGCACCCTATCTGAAAGAAGGCATTATGAGAGAACTTAGCAGGTACTGGTTGTATCCCAAATGGCCCCCTATTCCCTATATAGTGCACTACTTTTGATCAGGGTCCATTGGGCTCCAGTCAAAAGCAATGCACTATATAGGAAATAGGGGGCCATTTGGGATGCATTCCGTGGTGAATTTATTTCAGTTTGGAGAACCTGGAGAAGTCTTGACCGACAGGAAGTGTGCATTCATGTACTGTGTTTTGGAGAAATAGGGATCTGTGACTTGTATCTGTGACTTGCTTCAGCCTAATTGGTTACAACCAAGTATAAGCTATTATGTAATTCTTATCTGATGTCCTACATTTGCTGTGTCCTATTCCTCAAAGCTATTTATTTTGGTAGCCACATATCTCTGGAGACCTCACACAACGCAAGCTATTTAGACAATTAATTTATGAGGGCATTGTCGATTCTCATTATCATAATTTCCCCAAGTATAGAGCAAAGCACAGGAAAGCTTTGTGAGCAGCAACCATCAACCATTCTCAACATTCAACAACTGACTCGTCCTCACTCTGTCTCCCAAAGAGCAGGGAAAGGCATTATGTTGTGAGCCCTACATTTGCTGGGTTCAAATGGTACCCTATTCCCTATATAGTGCACTACTATTGACAAGAGTGCACACCAGAGGGAATAGGGTACCATTTGGGAGACACATAAATGGCCCAGACTCCTGACTTAGGCAGCTAAAATTATGTTTCTGAAGCTTTTAACTTACTGCCTCAGGACATTCAGGGCCCTCTGGGTGGACTGTGTTATATCGGGAAAACATCTGACGTGCACAGACTCATGATCCTGAACTTTACTTGGTTATGGATGGGTTATGGCGTGTCTTTCTGACAATGACATAGCAATGCTGGACTGTAGTCTACCTTCATAATGACAAAGCGATGCTGGACTGGAGTCTACCTTCATAATGACAAAGCGATGCTGGACTGGAGTCTACCTTCATAATGACAAAGCGATGCTGGACTGTAGTCTACCTTCATAATGACAAAGTGATGCTGGACTGGAGTATACCTTCATAATGACAAAGTGATGCTGGACTGTTGTCTACCTTCATAATGACAAAGCGATGCTGGACTGGAGCATACCTTCATAATGACAAAGTGATGCTGGACTGTTGTCTACCTTCATAATGACAAAGCGATGCTGGACTGGAGTCTACCTTC
>QNTS01005003.1:18754-35244 GCA_003317085.1 Hucho hucho
GACTGGAGTCTACCTTCATAATGACAAAGCAATGCTAGACTGGAGTCTACCTTCATAATGACAAAGCGATGCTGGACTGTAGTCTACCTTCCTAATGACAAAGCGATGCTGGACTCTAGTCTACCTTCATAATGACAAAGCGATGCTGGACTCTAGTCTACCTTCATAATGACAAAGCAATGCTGGACTGTGTCTACCTTCATAATGACAAAGCGATGCTGGACTGGAGTCTACCTTCCTAATGACAAAGCGATGCTGGACTGTAGTCTACCTTCATAATGACAAAGCAATGCTGGACTGTAGTCCAACTCTTAATTTGATTTAGATTTGATTCAAATTCACAATGATTCACAAATATACTGGCTATTGATTACTTGGCACGTGTACTTCATTTATGTATATTGGAAGCATCTGAGACCCCAATGAATAATACGTCCAAGCTCGTCCCAGTGTGGTAGCTTTTGTGTAGACAGCTGCCAGTCACTATCACGGCCCACAGACATGCAGAGATTTGATCTAGACTGTTTCCCGTCATCATATCAGTCAAACGAGACAGTTCTTTGTCAGAGGCATCGTGTGTCTATTATTATAAGGCTAATTAATATGGTGTTACTGTGATATCTCTAGAAAGGAAGAGAGAGTGTCTGATAATTAAATGATTGTTGTTACTCACAGATCACAGGGTAGCTTGGTAGCTTTGATTCTGCTTGGTCTATTTTACACAGTTGTAAGCGCAAACAGAGGACTTTCTGGAACTTAAAACCTATACCTTATGCAGAACTAGTGGAAGAACCTCCTAAACACCTATTCCCCATTGATGTTGAATCTCATGAAAATAAGCAATTTTCCCATCCCATCCTCTCCTCTGGAGATGGGGAAAGGCCTGTGTGGGACTGTACTGACATGCATGTACTTTAGTTACACAGACAAGCACCCCATTGTAATAGAAATGTTTGGCAGTGTCATCATACTTGCATACTGAGTAGTTAGGTCTAGTGACGCTGTTTATTTTGTCCACCTGTGTCCTCAGAGGTTAGGAGAGCTAGTGCTGGGCTTCCTGGAGCGAGACCTCCAACCGTCCTGCCAGCTTGCCTGTCTGGAGACCATCCGCATCCTGTCACGTGACAAGAACAACGTGGCGCCCTTCATCACGCACACCGCCATGCAGACCCTCAGCCGGCACGCTGGCATCGCAATCTCCCACGGCAACGTGCACTGCGAGGGCGGCGTGGTCCTCGTCCCTTTCGCTGAGAACCCGGACCTGGAGGTTATCGTAGAGGCGCTGAAGAGCATCTGCAACATCTGCTTGCACAACAAGGTGGATAAAAAAACAAAAACAGGGTGATGTGATGATATAGGCTTAACCACACTGGAAAATACCGGTGCTGGGCAAAAATTATTTTTAGATAAAGAAATATGAGGTCTGAATATAGTGAATGCTGTATATAACTACTCCCCAGAGCTTTTTATTCCTGCACCATAATGATATAGACTGTGTTCCAAATGGCACCATGTTCCCTTTAAAGTGCACTTATTTTGACCAGAGTCTAAAGGGCTTTGGTCAAAAGTAGTGTACTATATAGGGAATAGGGGGTTATTTGGGACATAGCCTATATGGGGCCAGATTCAAAAGTAGAGCACTGTAATATAAATAGAGTGTGATTTAGGATGCATTCCTAATGATTTCTCTCTTTCTTTAACCAAGGTGGCTGTGCAGGTGGGCCAGGACTTGCAGCTAATTGTTGGCATCGCGGAGCGTGTCAAGCAGTGTGGCGAGGACCAGTGGAACCACTACGTAAGATTCTTTGACCTGCGCCTCATGTTCCTCCTCACCGCCCAGCGCGTGGCGATGCGAACCCAGCTGTTGAGGGAGTTGCGGGGCGTCAGTCTGCTGTCCAACCACCTGGATGCTACACTGGGGCTGTGCTGGCCTGATACCTTCGAGGTGGGGCGGGCCGGGGTGGAGGTCGATCCGGACTCTGAGGAACCGGCGGAACTGCCCCCTCTCAGCCGGGAGAAGATCGAGAGAGCCATGGAGATCCTCAAGATCCTCTTCAATATCACCTACGACGCCAACCGCCGGGAGGTGGACGAGGTGAGTACTGAAGAGTGGATCCGCCATCAGGGTTTGGGACAATTTCATCAATGCAGGAGGTTAACTGAATTGAAATGGAATTGGCTCTAACCCTGTCCTCCATAGCATATTACTGTATATTGTAAACTTTGCATAGTATTGTTTACATACATCAATATAATGATAATCAATCATAGTTCCTCTGCTGAACATATAGGAGGAGGCAGCGGCGTTCAGACACCTGGGAGCCATCCTCAGACACTGTCTAATGAGCAGCGCTGACGCACAGGACGACACAGAGGAGTTTCACAGGTAACAGGTCTTATTATCTTAGTAAGGGCTTTCTGAACCTAAACCAGGGGTGTCAAACTCACTTCCTGGAGGGCTGTCCCGTGTCTCTGCTAGTTTTGTTATTTCCTTTCAATTTGTGTCCAATTAAGGCCTAGACAGCCAGGTGATGACCAGGTTGACATTAATTGTTCAATCAAGTAAGGGAGCAGCGAATCTCCGATGACACTTTGCCCTCCAGGAATTGAGTTTGACCTGAGCTAAACTGTGTCCTGTGAAAACCCTTTGTGTTTCTCCTGGGCTGCATTCCTGTGATAACCCTTTGTGTTTCTCCTGGGCTGCAGTCATTCACTGAACCTACTGGGGAACCTCCCTCTGTCCTGTCTGGATGTGCTACTGATGCCCAAGGTTCAGCAGGGCTCAATAGAATACATGGGAGTCAACATGGACGCCGTCAACATGCTCCTGGAGTACATGGAGAAGAGACTAGACAGGGTGAGCTGGGTTTTAACCCTCAACAACAGGTTTAGATGCTGTTAGAATGCTCAGTGGAGTTTTCAATCTTGTTCTGATGGCAGCTTTGCCTCGAGGGCAGAACTAATGCGATTGGTCGGATGAAAGCTCAGTGGGCGAAGTTTACGGCGCCCAAATTGGAATGAAGGAAAACTCTAATCGGCATTACATAGACAACATGTTTTCATAAAGGTGCTATAAACAGTTGCGTACACACGTTGTTTGGACGTGCATTAGTGTGTATCAGTTTATTGCCATCTCTTGGATCTCTTGTATAGTCTTTGCTCCCAGAGCTGCTCTCTGTGTGCCATCCACAGAGGTGTTTACAGGTGATGTAATAATGTCCCTGCAGAGGGTGTCTGGCTGTGTGGTTGGGATATGATTACCTCTCCAAATGGGATGTTGTTCTTGAGGAGGTTGTTATGAGGGTGTTCTGGATGGCACACCAGTGTCTTTGGGGATATGGGTAAACAACCAGGACACAGCTGGAAGGCCTCAGTAATGAAACAGTCTAGTCTCATCCATAAGAGACATGGCAGTAATTCATCTCGGCATGCAGAACCAAATCTTGTGAGAGACTTTGACAATATCTGTCAAATAACACCCACCGTGTCGGTCGGTGTGGGTCTAGCTGCTAGCTGTTGTAATATCTGTCAAATAACAGTTATGTGTGTGGGTCTCCAGGGAAAGAAACTGAAGGAGACCATGCTCCCCTCTCTTAACCTGCTGACTGAGAGCGCCCGCATCCACAGGGAGACCAGGAAGTTCCTCAGGATGAAGGTAGGTGATTGGACGTTTCATCTCATCATTCATCCAATTGCACGTCAATTACTGAATGTCCCATTGAGTTGGTTCTTTATATGTTTCTTGGTGTGTGTGTGTGCGTGCATGTGTGTGCGTGTGTAGGTACTCCCTCCTCTGCGGGACGTGAAGAATCTACCAGAAGTGGGGAACGCCCTTCGCAACAAGCTTGTTCGACTGATGACAAACATTGACACTGATGTCAAGAACTGTGCAGCAGAGTTCCTATTCGTCCTGTGCAAAGAAAGTGGTGAGTGGTGGTGTTTTTCTTTGCTTTCTAATTTTCTACAATTCATAAAGCCCCGAAGTGTGTATCCTCTATTACTGTGTTGTTCACTGTTGTCATCATAGTAGGAACCTTGATTTCTGGCTTTCTCAATAGCCGAGTGATGAACCAGATTTGGAAGTATGGTAACATGAGACTACCATAATAAGGAAACTATAGGATTTGTAATATAATTCTTCTCCCTCATCCACACCCCCTTCCACCCCCTTTCCATCCCGTGCAGTGTCCAGGTTCATTAAGTACACAGGCTATGGCAACGCAGCGGGTCTCCTGGCCGCCCGGGGGCTTCTGCGAGGGGGGGGCAACCCAGGCGTCTACTCTGAGGACGAGGACAGTGACACAGAAGAGTACCGTGAGGCCAAATCTCAGTGAGTTGTATTTAACTTTATTAATAATGGACAAATCTCAGTGGGTTGAATTTAACTTTATTAATAATGGACACATCTCAGTGAGTTGTATTTAACTTTATTAATAATGGACAAATCTCAGTGAGTTGAATTTAACTTTATTAATAATGGACAGATCTCAGTGAGTTGAATTGAAGTTAATTTATAATGGAGCCCTGCTCTGTTCTTTGTCCTTGGGGGAAACAGACACAGCTTTCGCTCTTGAAATTAATAAATACATGCATTATTTATAAGAGTTAAAAATCATTGACATTTAGTTTTGGCCGTCTTGGCCTCCGTCAGAATGAGTAGCATTGTGTTCTCTGTCCTGGCCAGAATTAACCCTGTGACAGGCAGAGTGGAGGATGAGCAGCCCAACCCCATGGAGGGAATGACAGAGGAACAGAAAGAGCTGGAGGCCATGAAGCTGGTCAACATGTTTGATAAGCTCTCCAGGTAAAGATGCATTTTCAAAGTAGCATAATCGCTGATCTAAAATTGTTGGATAGGTGAAACCCAGGACTCCGCTAGATATCCTACAGCAACCCAGTCGTGTGAGATCAGGGATTACTCTAAAGAACAACGTAAGGATGGATGCATTTATTAGAACAGGGCCACAGACACAGATAGCTCACTACAGCAGTGCCACAGGCTCCCAGCAGGTGTCCTCATCGCTTCCCTTCCCACTGTGGTTCATGCATCATTAATGAGCTGAGGCAGGAGCTGTTACCAACAGCTAACAGAGTATATACAGTTGTGGCCAAAAGTTTTGAGAATGACACAAATATTAATATCCACAAAGTTTGCTGCTTCAGTGTCTTTAAATATTTTTTGTCAGATGTTACTATAGAATACTGAAGTATAATTACAAGCATTTCATAAGGGTCAAATGCTTTTATTGACAATTACATGAAGTTGATGCAAAGAGTCAATATTTGCAGTGTTGACCCTTCTTTTTCAAGACCTCTGCAATCCGCCCTGGCATGCTGTCAATTAACTTCTGGGCCACATCCTGACTGATGGCAGCCCATTCTTGCATAATCAGCGCTTGGAGTTTGTCAGAATTTGTGGGGTTTTGTTTGTCCACCCGCCTCTTGAGGATTGACCACAAGTTCTCAATGGGATTAAGGTCTGGGGAGTTTCCTGGCCATGGACCCAAAATATTGATGTTTTGTTCCCCGAGCCACTTAGTTATCACTTTTGCCTTATGGCAAGGTGCTCCATCATGCTGGAAAAGGCATTGTGCGTCACCAAACTGTTCCTGGATGGTTGGGAGAAGTTGTTCTCGGAGGATGTGTTGGTACCATTCTTTATTCATGGCTGTGTTCTTAGGCAAAATTGTGAGTGAGCCCACTCCCTTGGCTGAGAAACAACCCCACACATGAATGGTCTCAGGATGCTTTACTGTTGGCATGACACAGGACTGATGGTAGCGCTCACCTTGTCTTCTCCGGACAAGCTTTTTTCCGGATGCCCCAAACAATCGGAAAGGGGATTCATCAGAGAAAATTACTTTACCCCAGTCCTCAGCAGTCCAATCCCTGTACCTTTTGCAGAATATCAGTCTGTCCCTGATGTTTTTCCTGGAGAGAAGTGGCTTCTTTGCTGCCCTTCTTGACACCAGGCNAGCCTTGTCCTCGTCAACACTCACACCTGTGTTAACGAGAGAATCACTGACATGATGTCAGCTGGTCCTTTTGTGGCAGGGCTGAAATGCAGTGGAAATGTTTTTGGGGGATTCAGTTAATTTGCATGGCAAAGAGGGACTTTGCAGTTAATTGCAATTCATCTGATCACTCTTCATGACATTCTGGAGTATATGCAAACTGCCATCATACAAACTGAGGCAGCAGACTTTGTGAAAATGTATATTTGTGTCATTCTCAAAACCTTTGGCCACGACTGTATATATATATATATATATATATATATATATATATATATATATGTGTATATGTATATATAAAAAAATATATATATGGGGATTGGAAATGATGCAGATAATTACATTGATGGAAGCTACAATCTATCTGCAATATTAAAGTTGATCTACCTCCTTAAAAACAGCTAAGAGAGTATTCATTGTGCAACATAGTGTCATAAAACTGGTTAGCAGACTATAATCTGGAAATGGACTTTGGAAAAGTGGAAATGGACTGTAGACATGTGGAAATGGACTTTGGAAATGTGGAAATGGACTGTAGACATGTGGAAATGGACTTTGGAAATGTGGAAATAGACTGTAGACATGTGGAAATAGACTGTAGACATGTGGAAATAGACTGTAGACATGTGGAAATAGACTGTAGACATGTGGAAATGGACTGTAGACATGTGGAAATGGACTTTGGAAATGTGGAAATAGACTGTAGACATGTGGAAATGGACTTTGGAAATGTGGAAATAGACTGTCTACCTGTTGCTTAATCTACTACCTCCTTTCCTAACAATAGTGATGTTCAATACAATGTAAACATGTAATATGATCAATAATACACGGTAATGATCACTGCACTGCAGCCATATGTATTGGAATAATTAATCATCATAAATGTCTTTTGAGTTGTGACTTTTCTATCTTTCAGGTCCAATATTATCCAGCCAATGATGCTGGGTAGTGATGGTTCGATGACACATATGAATTCTGGCGACCTGCGACGAATGAGAGACCAGATACCACAGGGACAACAACTACACCTACAAACACAACTACGTCTTGAACCACAACAACAAGAACAACAACAAGAACATCAAAAAGAACAACAAGATCAACAACAACAGCAAGGCTCAGGCAGCGAGGATGAGGGTGAGGTAGAATGAATAAAATGGACTGTCACCTGTTGTGTAACCTCTGTCACAGGCTCTGAAGCTTATCGGTGCAGGCGGAATCATCATCTGATGTAAGACAATGACTGTGTACTAAAATAGCTACAGTGTTTGAGTAGCATGTGAAATGTTAACTATCTTTCTTAAGCGTATAGTAATGTTCTGGGTTGTTTATAACTTCCATCAGTGTGTTTGGGTATGTTTTCTGCCTTTTGTAGGTTAAATACTTTACATATCGGTCTCCTTTCATATTAAATGTTGTTTCAAGACTTTAATCTTGTTTACATTCAGACAGAATGAAACAGCGTGATGAGTTTACCTTTATTTGACCCAATTTTTTTTTTGCGTTGTTCTTATACTGAGCAAATTATATTGAAATTATTTATAGAATTAAATTATGAATAAATTAATACTGTTTCAGTAGTTGCATTGTTCTAAACTAGTGATCAGAGAGCCTCAAAATTAAGTATAATATCTGATTATATTATGAGGTGTTTTTCATGTTATGTGATACCTGACGTTTTTTGGGGATGGGTAATCTTGATATGGTGTGCCACTCTGCTATCTCAGTTATGTGCACATTTCAGTTCAGAATGGGAAAGAGAAAACAATCTGTTGATTTTAGGTGGTTTCATGGCAATTTAAAGGTTGGATGAAAATAATCCACTTATTATTTACCCTAAATATTGTATACCAACTCTAATGTGACATTCAGTAAAAATGTTTCAAAAACATTCTCTTGAATTGGCATTTTTATAAATAAATATTGTTGCCATTTTATTTGACTTTTACAGTAATTATCAGATATCTACCGAGAAAATCCATGGCAGAATGGTAATTAAACAGTAATAAAGATGAATTATTAATTAATATCTTATATTACAAAAAGGATTTGTTGCAGTAAACATTGTGCTATATTAGATTTAACCTCTGCCTATAATTATTCATTGACCACTAATACAATAGAGAGGGAAATGGGGATTTCCATGGCTACAGGAAGACAGCCGGTAAGGCACTTGGTTCAAGGCCTGGGTTTTGTTCATTAGGGCACACAACAGGAAACACTGTAAAAAAAATCTGAAGGATTCTTATTGGACAACTCCAGGTAGTCCCTCCCTGTTTCGGTCCATTGTCTTCCATTTGGTGCCTAATGAACACGACCCAGGTCTTATCAAGCATTCACTTTACTGGCCACTAACTCATAACAAACACCAGCCTCAGAATTAGAGGTGTCATTTTAGGTGAACACAGGTATACTGCAGAGGTATGAGATGAGCTTCTTCTGTCTTCTGACATTATGTAAATAGAGGAAGAGGATAATAAGACTACCATATGTCAGGGCTGCCCAACGCTCTTCCTGGAGTTCTACGTCATGTAGGTTTTCAGTCCAACTCTAATTTCTCTTATTAGCTGCTCACCAAGACCTTAACTAGCTGAATCATGTACGTTAGGTTAGGGTTGGATTGAAAACCTACAGAACGGTAGATCTCCAGGAAGAGTGGTGGGGGCAGCCCTATCATATGGATACTTAGCCTGTCTCGTTGACAGTAAAAGCTGCCCTCTGGTGGCTGATGCAATGTACTGGAAAGTGTTTTTCAGTAGCTTCAGGAATATCAAAACTTTTCATTAAAAAGTTAGGCTATGTTGTTTTCATATTTTCAAAATGTAAACGTATACAACACATTTATGTCACAAATACAATTTTTATGATAAAATCAAATCTATACTGAACAAAAAATATAAACGCAACAAGTTTTTACTGAGTTACAGTTCATATAAGGCAATAAGTCAATTGAAATAAATTCATTAAGCCCTAATTTATGGATTTTACATGACTGGGCTGGGCTGCAGCCATGGGTGGGCCTTGGAGGGCATAGGCCCACCCACTTGGCAGTCATGCCCAACCACTGGGGAGCCAGGCCCAGCCAATCAGAATGATTTTTCTCCTACAAAAGGGCTTTATTACAGACAGACATAATCCTCAGCAATAAAGGTTATTGTAAATGCACCATGAGACCTTTAGCTCTCAGAATATAATATTAGTATTTATAATAGAATAGATACGTTGTCCATTTTTGTGAGGAACAGAAATGCCTCTTCTGCCTACTGATCTACTAGAAAATATACACTACATGACCAAAAGTATGGAAGGCTTTCCACTAGATCTTGGAACTTTGCTCTGGGGACATGCATCCATTCAGCCACAAGTACATTAGTGAGGTATGGCACTGATATTGGGTGATTAGGCCTGGCTCGCAGTCTGCATTATTAATTCATCTCAAAGGTGTTCGATGTGGTTGAGGTCAGGGCTCTGTTGCAGGCCAATCAAGTTCTTCCACACCAATCTCGACAAACCCTTTCTGTATGGACCTCATTTTGTTCACGGGGCATTGTCATGCTGAAACAGGAAAGGGCCTTCCCCAAACTGTTGCCACAAAGTTGGAAGCACAAAATTGTCTAGAATGTCATTTTATGCTGTGTCATTAAGATTTCCCTTCACTGGAACTAAGGGGCCTAGCCCGAACCATGCAAAACGTCCCCAGACCATTATTCCTCCTTCATCAAACTTTACAGTTGGCACTATGCATTGGGACAGGTAGCATTCTCCTGGCATCTGACAAACCCAGATTCGTCTGTCTGACTGCCAGGTGGTTAAGCGTGATTCATCACTCCAGAGAACGCGTTTCCACTGCTCCAGAGTCCAATGGCAGCAAGTTTTACACCACTCCAGCCGACGCTTGGCATTGCGCATGGTGATCATAGGCTTGTGTGCGGCTGCTCGGCCATGAAAAACCATTTCCTAAAGCTCCAGTTCTTGTGCTGACGCTGCTTCCAGAGGCAGTTTGGAACTCGGTAGTGAGTGTTGCAACTGAGGACAGACGATTTTTACGCGTTACACGCTATGTACTTCAGCACTTGGTGGTGACGTTCTGTGAGCTTGTGTGGCCTACCACTTCGCGGCTGAGCAGTTGTCACTCCTAGACGTTTCCACTTCACAATAACAGCACTTACAGTTGACCAGGGCAGCTCTAGCAGGGCAGAAATTTTATGAACTGACTTGTTGGAAAGGTGGCATCTTATGACGGTGCCATGTTGAAAATCACTGAGTCCTTCAGTAAGGCCATTCTACTGTCAATGTTTGTCTATGGAGATTGCATGGCTGTGTGCTCAATTTTATACACTTGTCAGCAACGGGTGTGGCTGAAATAGTCAAACCCACTAATTTTAAGGGGTGTCAACATACTTTTGTATGTGCTTTACATGTGCATGTGTGTGATGGTTTAAATCAGAAGATGAGATAGTCGTAGTATTGGGACATTCATTTATTGGTACATTCATGAATATAATCATCCTTCATATAAAGGGTTTAGGAGGCTTCAGGAGAAGCCATCTGGAGTAATTCACCGGTCAAGTGGATCGGGGGTCAGTCCGGACAGGTCCACTTAGGAGTGGTGCTTGTAGTCCTCCAGGTGGGCCAGGACATAACCAGACGGCCCCAGGATGGTGATGAAAAAGACTGTCAATGCAATGGCTTGCTCCTGGATGAAAACAACCCCATGACATAATGTTTAGGCCCACAATTATTTGATCTTGAAAATATTATCTTTCAATATTATGTTTCAATAGAGACATAAAAATGTATTAATCAATTCATCTGACTCTGGGTAAGTAGACAAATGACCTACATCTCGAAATCTCACATAGTGTCATTGTTTCATTTTTTTATAAATAAATTGAAGGATCTTAAAGGGATAGTTGACATTTTTACACCTTATAGTCAGATGGCTAACAAAACAACTATGGGGTTGATGGGGGCAAAAAGTCAAAGTTAAATGTTCATAGCCAAATCCCCCTCATGTTATTAGGGCCTATTTAAACAGCTCTAAATCATGGATTACAGTTTCCCCTGGCCCATGGACAGGGTAAGGAACCATCTGACTGACTATAAGGTGTAAAAAAGTGAACTATGCCTTAAATTAATTTACAAATCAATCATTGCAAATAGGGCATTAATGGTCATGTTTTTTTTTTGTTGTGACATTTGTTCTGTTTTGTTACCATGACTGAAATAATGCTCCCATAGCATATACAGTACCAGTCAAAAGTTTGGACACACCTACTCATTCCAGGGTTCTTCTTTATTTTTTTTCTATTTTCACATTTTAGAATAATAGTGAAGACATCAAAACTATTAAATAACACATATGGAATCAGGAAGTAACCAAAAAAGTGTTAAAAAAATCAACATATATTTCATATTTGAGATTCTTCAAAGTAGCTACCCTTTGCCTTGACGACAGCTTTGCACACTCTTGGCATTCTCTCAACCAGATTCATGAGGTAGTCACCTGGAATGCATTTCAATTAACAGGTGTGCCTTGTTAAACGTTCATTTGTGGAAGTTCTTTACTTCTTAATGCGTTTGAGCCAATCAGTTGTGTTGTGACAAGGTAGGGGGTATACAGAAGATAGCCCTATTTGGTAAAAAAATCATATAAGCTGTGTCTTTGTGAGACGCAGAGCAGGTGAACAGATAATCTCCGTATGTGTGGTTCCCACCGTGAAGCATGGAGGAGTAGGTTTGATTGTGTGGGGGTGCTTTGCTGGTGGCACAGTCGGTGATTTATTTAGAATTCAAGGCACATTTAACCAGCATGGCTACCATAGCATTCTGCAGCAATACGCCATCCCATCTGGTTTGCGCTTAATGGGACTATCATTTGTTTACCCAAAACACACTTCCAGTCTGTGTAAGGGCTATTTGACCAAGAAGGAGAGTGATGGAGTGCTGCATCAGATGACCTGGCCTCCACAATCACCCGACCTCAACCCAATTGAGATGGAAAAAGCAGCCAACAAGTGCTCAGCATATGTGGGAACTCCTTCAAGACTGTTAGAAAAGCGTTCCTCATGAAGCTGGTTGAGAGAATGACGAGTGTGCAAAGCTGTCATCAAGGCAAAGGGTGGCTACTTTGAAGAATCTCAAATATGAAATATATTTTGATTTAACACTTTTTTGGTTACTACATGATTCCATATGTGTTATTTCATACTTTTGACTGGTACTGTATATATATAGCCATGTATTACCTTACCGTATGGGATGTTTCAATATTATGTTTCAACTGTAATTCAGTCATTTTGTTGTTGTCCCACTTTACCAACCATAGCTAGCTAAAGTAGGACAGCATGGAGTAGCTAAAGTGGGACAGTCTTATAGGCTTTTACAATTGAGGAAAGAGATCCAGTTTACATTTGGGACTCCCTGTACTGGTGCCCTGGTTCTTCTAGTACTGTATCTTGTTCGTTTTTCATTGTAGTACTGTTATTAGTACTGTTATTAGTACTGTTATTAGTACTTTTATTAGTAATGTTATTAATACTGTTATTAGTAATGTTATTAGTACTATTATTAGTACTGTAATTAGTACTGTTATTACTACTGTTATTAGTACTGTTATTAGTACTCTTATTAGTACTGCTATTAATACTATTATTAGTACTCTTATTAGTACTGCTATTAGTACTCTTATTAGTACTGTTATTAATACTATTATTAGTACTGTTACCAATACTGTTATTCGTGCTCTTATAAGTACTGCTATTATTACTATTATCAGTACTCTTATTAGTACTGTTATCAGTACTCTTATTAGAACTCTTATTTGTAATCTTATTTGAGTGAATTCAGAAAGAGATTTAAGATTTTTCCATCTTCTGTAACCTCTTCAGACATCTATCCAACATATTAGCCCAACACATGATACATTTCTGAAATCCTCAGATGTTTCCTAATAACATCAAATGGAATTGAATTGTCATTGGGGTACAGTTAGTACTATAAGGGTGTCCAGTTTATCTAACCTGCTGTTCCTGTCTACAAAATACAAGCTGCAACTATGGTTTTGACTCAATGTACACACAAGGGTGTGTCATGCCTCCTGTGAATATGATATCAACATGTTTTTGTGTGTGTGATTATGAAACATCTTGAGGATTTCAAAAAATGCATCATGTGTTGGGCTAATATTTTGGATAGATGTCTAAAGAGGTTACAGAAGACGGAAATGCAAAAAGTGTCCATACTTGTTCTGAATTCACCCTAGATGAGATGTGGACATTAAACAGTGGTGAGACATTTTTGTCAGTATCATTCCCAACGTCCTAGCTGTAGATTTAAATCAAACTGGGCACAGTTTGACTATATTTGGCAAAGTCCTACAAGGTCACATTATTGGCACAATTTCAAGTAGGTTCCATGCACATGAGCTAGACCACAAGGCAGGAAATGTGAGTAGCTTAGTTATCCGATGCCAAACACATAAAACAAATGTCAAACACACTTTAAAATAAAGGACTTGAATTATCCATGCATGCAACAGATTACTTACTAGCCTACGTGAAGGAATTTACAGTGATAATGGCATTATGCGCACTTTCCCTATAGACCAGCCTGGTGTTCACTAGATGGGATACAGCTTTTGTCAGATTTCCCTTTTCGTAGCAAGTTAGGAGAATTAGGTTAAGGTTAGGGAAAGGGTTAGGGGTAGGGTTGGCTAAAATGCAAGCAAAATATACGTTTGACCTTAATTTGACAAAAGCTGTATCTTTTCTATCCATGACCCTATAGCCTAACAGTGTGAGACGTTATAAAGCTGTAATAGTCCGTTATTAATATCACCATCTTTACATGAACCCCATATGACTTTGATAGTCTTATAATGCAAAATCATGCTTCAAATCGACAGAAATCAAATGGATTTGTGAAGGACGTGCCTTTACGCGCGCTGCGGGGAGCATTCTAGGATAGGGAAAGTGCTCAGCAACCTGCTGCATGTACTTACGCCCGCGGAAATGTGGTGCTTCGCAGGCTTGTGTGACAGGGCGGCTTTGGAGACGATCTGCGACCTGACTGCGACCCTCAGCAAATTCACTGAACTCTTTATCCCAGACATGTTGCCTCTTTAGTGGCTGATTTCAATCCAATCGCCCTAATCGTGGTGAGACTTTAACTCTATTGTGCCCAGGAAAAAGTCAACAATGTCCTTCAGAGGTAGCAGTTGTTTTTTGTTGTCTACCTGCCAAGTGTAATAAAGGGTATAGCAAATACAAAGAGTCTACGTATCGAAGATCCCTCCCGTTGAAACAGTCTTCTGGTATTTAATTGGTCAAATCAACTGCGTTGGAGGCTCTGCTCCAGAAAGGGAGGCTGATATCAAGAGCTGTTCCAGTTGGTCAGCTGTCTGTCTGTCTTCATGTTACCCTGCAGAGTGAGTCAAAGGAACAAAAACAACTGTAGCCTAAACGCGCCCCTAAATGAAAGATCAAACTAATGTGTGCATAGTTTTGAAACAAACGTGCACGGTGCGGGCTATATTCAGGTAAACTGTTTGAAAGTACATTTGTTTATGTGTATGAGTGTGTGGTGTAAAGTTCATTTGTTTATTGGGGGGAGGATGTAGTCTGTAGAGCTGTCACAGCTGTGTGGCTCAGCCTGTTGTGTGGCTGTAGTAAACTCGTTCACAGACTATTGCACACAGAAGTCTGGTGGAGAGTGATTGCAGCTGTAGGACAGTCGTTTACTGTACTTCTACTGTTTTTCCAGATGTTGTAGCACATTATAAACAGGGTGGTTTGAGCCCTGAATGCTGATTGGCTGACAGCCATGGTATATCAGACCGAATACCACGGGTATGACAAAACATTTATTTTTACACCACAAAAAAAATATATACAGGACATAAGTTCAAAAATAAAAAAGGTTTGTTAAAACAGATAACAAAACCCACTGATCATAAATGTACTGATGAACTGATGAACAATCACAATAAAAATAAACAGCATATGTTTTGTTTAAATGTGTGTGTGGATGTGAGTGTGTGAGAGTTGGGCTATATGGAGGAGATTACTGAGTAGTTTGGTTCGTCAAGCTGACCCCCAGTCTTTGCTTGAAGTTATTTAAGTATGATGATGTTTTGGCAATGTGAAGATAAGAATTCCAGAGTATGGTACCTCTGTATCTGATAGAGAATGGACTATGTGAGGTGTGGCAGAGCGTAGGGTGAAGGTTATCACAGTGTCTGGTGTTAGATGGATTTAACAATTAACTTGGAAGAATCCATTGAAGGGTTTAAGTAAACTGTCTTGGAGGTATGAGTATTTGTAGGTGAAAATGCGTAATTGGCATACATTGATGATGTAAATGTTGGTAACCAGTTTATAATAGCAATAAAGCATCTCAAAGGCAACTCTGAGTTCCTGGACACAGCCCTTAGCCGTGCTATATTGTCCATATATCACAACCCCCCAAGGTGCCTTATTGCTATTATAAACTGTTTACCAACGACATTGGCGCAGTAAAAATAACTATTTTGTCATACCACAGCTAACAGCCAATCAGCATTCAGGGCTTAAACCATCCAGTTTATAATATGGCAAACATACCAAGGCTATATCCAGGAATTCCGCTTTGGGTCGACAGCTCTTAGCCAATATACCACACCCACTCAGGCCTTAAATCAATTGTTGCAAATTCTGGGGGAATCCCCAACCAGTGACTGGCAAGCCAACGTCTTAACCGTTACGCCAGGGGCTCGCTACAATAAAACTTTTATCTCAATAGGATCCAGGCTACCTGTATAAATAAAATATACATTAAATGAATAAATGTCTATGTGCATTGTGCAATGTCCTGATTTCAAAACGAATCACGTAAGGCCACATAGTTATTCTATACTGTGTGTAAAGTCAGGTGATATCGTAGATATTGTGAACCATGTAACCTATATTCCGCTGTCCTTAGTTAAAGGGTTTCCTGTTTAAAAACAAATTATATTTCCACACTATGAGGTTGAAATAACACTGTGAAATTGTAAGAGCTGTTTGAATGAAATGCCTGGAATTTCAGACTGTTCAGATGGGATTGTCACGCCTGCTCCCGCTCTCCCTCTCTGGCGCTCGAGGGCGCCAGCCTGCCCTTCATTACTCACACCTGTCACCATCATTACGTGCAGCAGCGCTCATTGGACTCACCTGGGCTCCTTCCCTTTGTTGATTGCCCCGTCTATAACTGTCTGCTCCCCTGTTTGTTACCTGTGTCTGCATTAATGTCGTTACAGTGGGGCAAAAAAGTATTTAGTCAGCCACCAATTATGCAAGTTCTCTCACTTAAAAAGATGAGAGAGGCCTGTAATTTTCATCATAGGTACACTTCAACTATGACAGACAAAATGAGGAAAAAAAATCCAGAAAATCACATTGTAGGATTTTTAATGAATTTATTTGCAAATTATGGTGGAAAATAAGTATTTGGTCA
>QNTS01005003.1:45025-55034 GCA_003317085.1 Hucho hucho
GCTGTTTGAGGGGCATAGTGTCCCCCTCCTGTCTGTCAGCGCTGTCTCTCCCATATTGGTGCTGTTTGAGGGGCATAGTGTCCCCCTCCTGTCTGTCAGCGCTGTCTCTCCCATATTGGTGCTGTTTGAGGGGCATAGTGTCCCTCGCCTGTCTGTCAGCGCTGTCTCTCCCATATTGGTGCTGTTGGAGGGGCTGAACGATTACTTACTCAGCCTGCATCCAAAATGGCACCCTGTTCCCTTTATAGTGCACGACATTTGACCAGAGCCCTATGACCGCCGGCCCAAAATAGTGCACTATATATGGAAAAGGGTGTCGTTTGGGACGCATCCAGGCTCTTCCTGTCTGAGGTAGAGTACCTGCATGGCCTTAAATGGGGCTCTCATCCATCGTCATATATCACTTCACTGCAGACTGAAGCCACTTCAGTGAGGACAATACAAGGCCATTATAATGGAAACCTTTCAACACACTGCAGCCTCTTCATCAGCAGAGAGTGTTTGTCGTTCACTGGGCGTCATGTAATGTAGTGCCGCCATTTACCGTTCAATGGCCTTGATACTGTGTGCAGCAATAGAGAACTGACTCCAATGCATATGCAAATACCTCCACCCACCCACCCACCCCATACTACCCCTGACAAGCCGAAGCCTCATGACAGCGACAGATATCACTCATTGTTCCATTTCCCTATACATTATACATCCTGTTCCATTTCCCTATACATTATACATCCTGTTCCATTTCCCTATACATTATACATCCTGTTCCATTTCCCTATACATTATACATCCTGTGTTGGATCTATTTTACAGCTCAGGGGGAAAATGTTTCACATGTCTTTATAAGCATCTGAGTTTCATTTCATTTTAGAACCCAGCACAACTCAGCATGGTACCTTCCCCAGCTGCCTGTGGACTCAGTAATGCTGACCGCGTTGGTGTGTCTGTCTGTCTGGCACAAAGTCGCCATAAGCAGAGGATGTGACTGGATTTAATAGGTGTGTTTAACTTGCAAGACACTGGATGTAACCTTCTCTAATGACTGAAGTCAAAATCCAATCAAATCAAATTGTATTTGTCACATGCGCTGAATACGCTGAACAGGTATAGACAGGTATAGACCTTGCAGTGAAATGCTTACTTACAAGCCCTTAAACAATAACGCAGTTTTAAGAAAAATAAGTGTTAAGTAAAAAATATACAAGTAAAAAATAGACAATCAAAGTAACAAATAATTAAACAGCAGCAATAAAATAACAATGTGGAGGCTATATACAGGGGGTACCGGTACAGAGTCAATGTGGAGGCTATATACAGGGGGTACCGGTACAGAGTCAATGTGGAGGCTATATACAGGGGGTACCGGTACAGAGTCAATGTGGAGGCTACATACAGGGGGCACCGGTACAGAGTCAATGTGGAGGCTATATACAGGGGGTACCGGTACAGAGTCAATGTGCGGGGGCACCGGTTAGTCGAGGTAATTGAGTTAATAGGTAGAGTTAAAGTGACTATGCATAGATAATAAACAGAGAGCAGCAGCAGCGTAAAAGAGGGGTCTGGGTAGCTATTTGATTAGCTGTTCAGGAGTCTTATGGCTTGGAGGTAGAAGATGTTAAGAAGCCTTTTGGACCTAGACTTGGCGCTTGGCACTAGACTTTGAAAGAGCTCTGATGCTTTGTAACTGTTAGTACATGCTAATACAGTATTGCTAATGTAGTTATTACAGTGTAGTTGCATAGCTAGAAGAGCAACTTAAGGTCAAGTGTTAGCTGCTATAGTATTCAATCTGAAGCCGCATATTATTCTACTACATATGGCTGACACACAGGCACTTCTGCTGTTTCTATCAACGTTTTGCCTCATCACTGCGGTGTGTTTGTCCCTTCTGACCACTGCTGAAATGTATTATACTGTCAGACACAAACAAGGTCTAAAAATATACCCCAGGAAGACTACTATGGGGACAGCCAAAGAACTTTTAGGTGCTAGATAGCGCCTTTTTCTCACTAAAGAGTGTAGATCAGGAGAAATCATTTTGGTTTGTTCCATCGGTGTCCATTCTCTCTGATCAGAAGGGAATGACTAAATACAAAGATAAAAGACAAAAACGAAGACGTCAGACGTACTGCAATACGCCTGACACAAGACACTAGATGTTTTAGGACCTATTCAGGGACATTGTTAGTTAACTTTTCAAAAGTTGGGATACTGGTTTTCAGTTTATATACAATACCGATCGAATAACTAACGAATCTGGAAACAGTCTTTGTTTGTGGTTGTTTGTTTGTGGGTTAATTCTTAACTTTTTATTTCATACAAAAACGTTTGAATAGAAGTTGAACCCTATCGTTGTCATGACAGCAAAAACAGTACAAAACATACACTTAAAAAGTCCTTATCTGTTGTTGTCTTTCTGACATAATGTCACTGACATATTGTTCCCTCCAGGGTTGTTTTATTTTCCAAGAGCACATTAGGAAGAGCTGAATGAAAACCTCCACTGTTGCTGCTTTGCCAGATAAGCGTAGCTGTAGTCATAGCAATAAGTTCTATTGCTCCTCCACTGTCACACCTTGACACATCTCTCATCTTCCACCGTTGTTACAGGCATCGTCTTTGGATCTTTGACATACTCTTCTTCCTGCATGAATCCACAAGGACAATGACGGTTGGGATCCTTTTCGCTCAGAGGAGAAGGGCCCATAGTAAGCTGACAAAAGGCTTCAAAACGATCAAAATGATCTCTAAATGCTAACTGGGTGTTCCTCAAAGAGCAGCTATCTGGGAAATCAGCTTACATAATCAACACCACCAGACACCTTCTTGAACCCCTCCAATCTGCATACTGGTCAGAGAGAGGGACAGATGGTGCCATCCTCTAGCTCTTACATCTGGTGTTCATGCATTTGGAGGGCAGTAAAACCCATGTGCGTATCATGTTCGCAGATTTCTCCTCTGCATTTAACACTATCAATCCGTTGGTCCTCGCGGACAGACGGAGCACGGACCAGCTCTGAATGATTTTACTGTCTGGTGAGTCATCCCATCTAAAATGAAATACATCCAGTCAAATGGTGATTGACTTTGGAAGGACCACTACCATGCACACCCTGTTACTGATAAAAGATGAGCCCATTGAAATAGTGGAGGAGTACAAATTCCTTCGGCTAGTCATTGACAACAAGCTGTCCTGGGATCAGAGTACTGACGCTATTTTTAAGAAAGGCCAACAGGGACTGTATTTCCATCGGAAACTGCACTTTTTTAATGTTGATTTAACCATCATGGTTCTCTTTTGTAAATCATTAACTGAGAGCATTCTGTCTTACTGCTTGACCTGCTGGTTTGGGAATATCAAGGTTGCACAGAAAAATTAGTTGGTCAAGATAGTCAGGACTTGCGGGAAAATCATGGGGCATCAACAGCAAGAACCGTCATCTCTCTACCTGGGCAGAGCCCTCCATAAGGCAAATAAAATAACGGTTGACTCTTCCCATCCACTCCACCCTGAATTCCAGCTCCTTCCCTCTGGCCGCAGGTACAGACTACCTAAGGTAAAAAAAATAGGGCCAAGTTCTCTTTTATTCCGAATGCAAATCTGCAACTTAACAAAATGTTGGACTAATTGTACTTAGCACTTGCACTATGAAACTGCACTTACCCTGCCTATTGCCTTGTAAATATCCTTTGATATTTATTATTAGATGTGACATGATTTATGACTGCTGAAAGCTGATTTGCCTCTCTGAGGACTTTAACGTTTTCTGAATCTGTATCTTAAACTGTCTTTGCCCCGAATGTCAAACATAAAGTCTCCATTGTATGAAAAATAATTGCGTCATAGGGCCAAGGGGATATAACATAAGGTATATATTTTTGGCCTGTGTGTAATTTGAAGTAGGCACGGCATGTGGTGGATGGCACAAAGAATGTAGGATTAAATGTTGGATCTTTGCATAATGTGGAGTTATTATAGTGAGAAGATACTTATTAAGGTGGAATTTTCCACTGTCTGATTTACATCAGGTGGCATAGAGATCCTGGATAGACAGGTAGTTTCACTGATGATGAAGCCATTTTATTATTACAGAGAGAGCTCTGCAGTTCGCCCAAATTATAGTCCTGCTTCTCTATTTACTGGAGTTTACTCTCTCTTTGTCTCTATAGAATATTCTATGGGATGTTTGTTTAGGCTGGTGATCCCCATGATAGGACTTTCACTTGGAATTTGGAGCAGGAAAGAGCGGGAAGGAGAACAAATCCAAAATGCCTACAGAGATACACCTGGTCCTGGGAAGAGTGATCAGAGGGTCACAGAGTCAAGCAGTGTCTTGGCTCTACACTTCTCATTCTACACACAGTGTTAGGTAGAGGATAGTGACCTCAGGTAGTACTCTATTGACCTCATTCTCCATGCATATGTGACCGACCGGAGTTGGAACCCGATCTCCTGCATGCCACGACTGAACTAAGCCCACTGAACTAAAGGCATGCCAGTGAGAGTTAAGATAACCATGGCTGGAACAGGTCTGAACCACAGCAAGCCTATGGGTCTCATAGACTACAAGGCTCAGTGACAAGCTGAAGTCCGTATTGATGTAAATAGCAGTGCTGCTACACATGATTGCAACCTGAGGGGGAAAGTGGTTGAGGCAACGCATGAGAGGAGTAAGAAGTTTAAATAATAGCATTAGTGTTGGCAGCTAGATTGTGTGCTTAAACAGGCTCTAGGGTAACTTCACATTTTTCCTGGCAGCAGGCATGAGATTGTTGGGGTGAAACTAATTGTTCGTTAAGTATTATGTTTGGAAGGCAAAGTACACAGAGCTTTGACATGCATTAGCCTCGTCATCAGGTGAGGATCACCAAGCTGATATAATAATAATAATTTATTTTTATATAGAGCCTCTAATTACAAAGACACTTTAAAAACAGATAAAAAAACGAGAATTCAGTTATTGATGATCATCCAGGTGGGATGAGGTTCAGTTACCCCGAGGGAAAAGGCTGTGGGACATCTGACGCTACTAATCTACACTATCAAAAGTACAGTATTCAGATGTTAGTTCTTCTTCTTCTTCTTCTTCTTCTTCTTCTTCTTCTTCTTCTTCTTCTTCTTTTTCTTCTTCTTTATTTGACTTTAATTCAAGAGATCTAGCTACATTTCTAATAATAATTTGGTGGGTGCCTACATTTGTCCCATTTCACACATGTACAAGTGTGTGTTAAATGGCAATGGGTTTTTGCAGTATCCCAACTCTCCCGAGACACTCCTAGAGAGTGCAGTCACGGCCAGGGTCAGCCATTATCAACCCTTGAGCAATACCTTGCTCAACGGCACATTGACTGATTTTCCACCTTGTCAGTTCAGGGATTCATTTACTCGCCCAATGCTCTAAACGCTTAACAGCTAGGCTACCAAACGCCCCACATTACATGCTATGATTTTCAGCCTGTGTTGTAAAATGGGATGTACTGTAGTTGACAGAATGTGATACAATGTCTTTGTAGAGATGAGTATTGGGCTGTGTCTGTGTACTATCTCCAGACCTTGGTGCTGTCAGATTCTTTCACTAGCTACAAATCGCAGCACCCGTACCACAGTCAGTCTGTCTGTCTGTCTGCATGTCTGTCTGGCCTTCTGTCTGGATGTCTTTGACAAAAGAACTGTTGTTTTATTCTCTTTTCCCAATCCAAATCTGCCTCTGAGCAGCTAGTGCTGTGGCATTAGAATGAATTCTGAGAATATACAGTCTGTTCTGTGTTCTGTGTCGATATGGTCTTAGCATTGATTCTGTCCATCCTGTCTTTCCTGTACAGTATCTGATTCTCATTTCCTGGCCACATGATACGGTAACAAAGTGCTTTATCCCTGCATTCCTCACCACTGCAAATGCCAAATTTGGGACTTAACCCACCATTGGATACAATGCGATTTGTAGCAAGTGAAAGAATGGTTCCTGGTGCCAAAATCAAGAGTGAAACGTGTCTTTGGTCACCTCGGTGACCTTAGAGGACTCCTGTGATCAATATTCATGCATTTTCTTTGCAAGATGTAGACTAAAGGAGAAAACCTGACAGAAACCCTGTATGATACATGTGCATCTCAGGAAATCACTGGGGAGCATAACAAAGGTACAAAAACATTGAAATAAACCATGATGTTCCAGCGGCAGCAACCATGCAGAGAGATTTGAAGGATTGAAATCCTGTCTAAGGGGTAAGTACAGTAGAAAGGTCAATTTTATTTTTCTCTTATGTTGTCTCGAAAGGAATTATGTGTCGCCGCCTTTCTGCTTCAAGTCATCCATGACAAAAACTAAAACTGTTAGCCTCCAGATCAGAGAGGAGGAAGAAGCATTGTGGATTCTCATGGAGTCTCAGAAACAGCAAGGGTCTCCTCTGCTGTGTCAAACCAGACCAAGACAGAGAACTTGGTGTGTGTGTGTGTGTGTGTTTGTGTGTGTGTGTGTGTGTGTGTGTTTGTGTGTGTGTTTGTGTGTGCGTGCCTGTGTCAAACCAGACAGAGAGACCGAGGCTTGGCAGGTCTCCATATTACTCCAGGGAGAGGAATACAAGGAGAGTTGCTGCAGAGTGGAGAACAGGGGAACCAGAGACACACAATCTTATTAGAAACAGGGATTTAACAATCCAACCTCAAGTAACCATGACAGAGACACACACATACACACACAGTCCTGCATTACCTGGGAATTACATTATGGAAGCTTTTTGCATGCATCTTTGCTCTAACCTTCTTGTAACAATAGTCTGTTTTAGGGGCTTTTCTGCACCAGCTTACTGTGCAAAAATTACTCTTCTGTGCTCCGTGTAAAAGCACAGGAAAGGATAGATAGACTGTTTTCACGATACTTTACCCAGTAGATTATAGAAGCATCCCAGTGGGCACACACTTGTCAATGAAATTAGGATGAACCAACATGGAATAGACATTGAATTGATGTCTGTGCCCAGTGGGATAAAGCTTCATAGAGCCCACCACTGAGATCATGTATGGTGTACATTGTCTGACAGTAGGGACGTTTGCCATAGTGAGTAAGGACTAGGGCCTACTGTCTGACATTTTCTCATACAGAATATAGAGGGAATAAAGGGACTTGTTCCATAGGGAGTAGGGATGTCCTAAATTGTACACCATAAATATGGCTTTGCCCTCAGCCTTGTTACGGTACTAATGCTTGAGCCTGGAAAATATTTTTCCTCTCAACAAAATCAGTGCAGTCTGATTCCCCAGAGAATTTGTGAAATTGATTTGACGAGTTGTCTCAGACAACCGCAGACACTGCAGAGCTGGTCTACAATTACCTTACACATGTAATGTAACGTGTGAAAACTGAAGCATTTGGTGTAGGGAGAGAAATTAAAGACACATTATTGAAACATAATTCATGTTGTGTTATTGAAGGAAAAATTTATGTTTGTGCTTTTCTAATAAACAATTCAACTGGGTTAATGCAAGTGCCTGGGAGGAATCCTCACTATCAGTAAAAGCAATTTGGCAGTACGCCCAGAACATTGCTTTGATAACTGAAAGGGGTATCTTTGTTTCAAGGTTTCAGCTTGGAGAGAAGAAGCCTTGTGAGGTATTGGTCAGTCACATGTATGAACCAAACGTGAATAATGAAATAATGATGAATAATGAATAACGTAAATCATACAAATATAACTTGTCTGTGTAAGCAGTATACAAGAGAACTAACGGGACTGCCCCGGCAGAGCTTCTGAACGACGTGTACTAAGGTGCATTAGGTTTGTTGGAAGCGCTCTAGTTAACTGACAATAAAGAATGATTGATTTAATATTGACTTCACGTGTCCCTGGTGGTAATTTGCACATGTTCTAGTATACACCAGCTGGCTGTTCTTGACTTCTATCGTACCTCAACCGTTTAAAAAAATAAACATTCTAAGAATTCCAGTAAAAGGGTACGTACTCTGTAACCACAAGCTCCACTAACAACCCACTTGACTGCTTACTTACAACAATCAGCCTTACAACAAGTTCAGGTTGTTTGCTGATATTAAATGAAGCTAGTGTCGGTCAATGAGATGTAATAGTGACCACACATATTACTACAATGTCATGATCAAGGTTGGTCAATTGCTGAATGAATTGCAGGATCTGAAATAAATAGCCCCAATGGTGTCTCAATGAATTTGACAATTATTTAAATCTTTAAGTCTTAAAGAGGGTAAAAATGACTATGGATTATGAAAATAGTATTAAATAACAGATCATGGGTTCAGAGTTCATAAGTGGCATGCTAATAGTTCAGAGGTTTCAGAAGTTCAACCAATCAGATGGAAAAGGCCACTTTGCTTATTGCTGGCTCAGCTTTCTGATTCTCTGATTTGCTACATGGCCTGCTTATCTGAGTCTTGGCAGTCACTGGTGACGATAACTAGAATGGGATTTTGTTCCAGTATAAATAGTTTCCATGAGTAATTGACCTCTTTCCTGGACACACAAACACCCACCCACCCAACCACCCACTCACAACACACACTACCAGATCAAAAGGGTGTATCCCCTAAACCCACTGATTAAACACATTTAAGAAGTATTTTATTTGTATTTCCTGGGCAAATCTGGCCAGTGCCAACGTGTTACATTAAGCTGAACTGTGAAGTGTGTGTGGGTAGGTATGGGTGTGGGTGTGGTGTGTCTGTGTCTGTGTCTGTGTCTGTGTCTGTGTCTGTGTCTGTGTCTGTGTCTGTGTCTGTGTCTGTCTGTCTGTGTGTGTTTCTCTGTCTGTGTGTGTGTGTTTTTGCGTGCTTGCGTGCGTGTGTGTGTGTGCGTATGTGTGTGTGTGTGTGTGTGTGTGTGTGTGTGTGTGTGTGCAGACTACAAAATAAGAGTGTGTGAGGATACAGGCGGGTGCTGGTGGAAGTGACGTAGGGTGTAGCCAGATGAGTCTGAGTCTTAGAAGATAAAAGTTTGGACATGGCGTTGTGCCAGGAGCAGATACCAGCTTTAACTCTCCAAATCCCTGCCGGCCCAGAATGAAATTTCAGCCATGTAAAGAGAGCGGGAGTGCTTCACAATAGATGACATTGGCTTGTACGTTTTAGGCAATGACGCTCAGGGGGATTCTATTATGCGGCTGTCACACAGCGTTAGGCGAGACACCAAACACTTTCATGTGTGGATTAACGTTCACCCATCGCCAGATAATAGATATTTGCCTTCACTAATCCATTCCCCCTATTGATTTTTTTCAACCCCTTCAATAGCTTCTAGCAAGCAAGTCATATTTTTTATAAGAGCAAGAATGCTGTCATCTAAGAAGTTAGGGGACAAAGGTTTTGGTCTGTTCGACAAAGACAAGCAGCTTATTGTATCTTCCATACATTGATATATCAGATAATGATTTTCAATATGATTTCTTCATGTTTGACAACTTGGTTCAGTATATTTCGTTGTTAATATCATGCATTTAGATAGAACATGCTGTATTTGATAGCAATTTAGATATTTTGTTTATCCCGTGCATGATTTATTTGGGGTGACATTAATTGTATTGTATTACAGTTTTTCCCATTTGTTTGCACATAAAAATTGGCCCATGAGACTCAAATACCAAAACCTGTAACTCATTAGCAGACCCATACACCAAACCTGCAATATTACTAGCACATGTTTTGCATTACACTCAGATTGCAATGCTATAACAAACATTTGGCAAAACACAACACACAATTATCTACCTTTGGCACAACCTTCACAACTAAAATGTCTTGTGTGCAATGAAAAGCAACGCTGTTCAACAAGTTAAACTCAATTTCCAATTGATCACTTTCTCTCTTCAAACACTAATTATAATGTTCACTTTGCAATCAGACCTTTGGTATGGAGAAAGGCCACAGTTGAGTACTCCTATGTTTTAAGAACAATGGAAGCAAACTTGGCAGAGAGAGGTGTTGGTGGAGGTGGAGGTGGAGGTAGAGGTAGAGGTGGAGTTGGAGGTAGAGGTGGAGGTGGA